>CAUYQG010156794.1:0-16477 GCA_963574415.1 Tarsius wallacei | reverse complement strand
AGGCTGCGGTGGCCGGGAGCGGCCGCTGCACTCCAGTCTGGGCGACAGAGTGGGACTCCAACTAAAAAAAAAAAAAAAAAACAACAACAACAAAAAAAAAACGTAAGCACTATTAAGTCCACTTGATTCTAAGACCTCATCATTGTGCTCAGAAATGCCTTCCAGCTTTTGTCTAGGACAGAAAGAGAACCATTGTTTCAAAATAAAACATGTATAAAATTATCCAACGAGGGGGAATCTCATTATATGGTAAAATCTGGCCTTTGCACTAAAATTTAATAATAGGCAGCCTGCAATTTGAAAAAAATATATTACATTTTCAAAATTTATATTTAGGGTCTAGAAAATCAGAAATATGTTTTTCTAAGTTATAATGATGTACAAATTGCTATCCTAGAATACCTGCTTCAATAACGTTATTGCAGTCAATAATGGCTTAAACACGTATACTTAAACAAAATGGGAAAAAAGTACAATGAACTATTTGAATGATGGCCGGGCTCAGTGGCTCAGCCTGTAGTCCCAGCACTTGGGAGGCCGAGGTGAGCGTATTGCCTGAGCCCGCGGGTTTGAGACCCGCCTGGGCAACTTGGCGATATCTCATCTCTACAATTAAAAAAAAAAAAAAAAGAAAGAAAAGAAATATTTGAATGAAACATTTCACTATTAAAAGTATGAAAATAGCCGGGCTCGGTGGCTCAGCCTGTAATCCCGCGCCTTTGGGAGGCTGAGGTGAGTGGATTGCCTGAACCCGCGGGTTCGAGACCCGCCTGGGCAGGCAAGACCTCATCTCTACAATAAATCAAAAAATTAGCCGGGCGTGGTAGCGCACGCCTGCAGTTCCAGCTACTTGGAAGACTGAGGCGGAAGGATTGCCTGAGCCCAGCAGGTCAAGGCTGCGGTGGCCGGGAGCCGCCACTGCACTCCAGTCTGGGCGACAGAGTGAGACTCCAACTCAAAAAAAAAAAAAAAAAGGTATGAAAATGGGAATGCAATAAGTTAGCACTAATGTAAGCTATAGATTTTATTAATATAATGCATCAATATGGGTTCATCAGTTATAACAGATATCACACAAATACAAAATGCTAATTGCAGGAGAAAATGCTCAGGAAGAGAGTGTATATGGGAATTCTTTGTACTCTGTGCACAATTTTTCTGTAAAACAAAAACTGCCATAAAAATAAAGTCTATTTTTAAAAAAGATTAGAAAAAGAAAGGAAGTAGATTTTAGTAGGGAAAATCAATGTGACTTCAGGCCGTTTTCAAGGAATTTAAATGATGATAGCACTGTTCTATATTATGTTGAAACTCATTTCTATTGAGCATGTGGCGGGGGGCGTTGGGTGGGTGATATAAATAATCATGTATCATTACTCATATTTAGCCCTGATTGGGCCATTTGAAGTCAGTCATGAAAGCTCTATGTTTATATATGTATTTCTGCATCCACAAATTTGTGATTGTTGTCCTTGATTGCCCTTTGTTTCTATTTTTACTTTTTGAGCCAGTATAAACTTTAAAGGTTCTACATAAAAGACATTATTTTTCTATTTTATACTGACTTAAACCAATCTTGATACTTCTAGAGACATATTTCAGAGAGTTAACTTCATGAAGATGAGATGAAATGCTCTTCATATCAGAAAATAATTTTGATCTAGCTCATGTCCTAGTCCAGCAGATGGAAGAAGACAGATGATGGCCCTTTAGGAATTAAGGAATCACCTTTCCTGGAATAGATCAGAGAGCTTAACGTCTGTAGAAGTCATCTTTCTTATCTTAGACTTCACCTGCTGATGAGGCACACAGTGATTGCACTTCAGACATCTTGTTTTATCACTAACTTTTCATAGATATGGAAATTTAGGAGCATTTCATCAGACCTGCAGTTTGGGTGATAACTGATCAAATGTGGCAGGTAACCAAAATTAGTTATTGAGCAACTTCATAGAAGTTTTAGAGCAAAGGTGTAACCTTATGACCCCTCCCTTTTCCTCACCCTCCACACCCATTTGATCTCTACTCATGTGTGTAGGAAAATATTGTTAGAAAAAAACTACAATGATAGTGTTTCTGTAGAAAGAAGGAATTCACAATAAACAACCTAAAATATAAATATATTTTAGCAATATATGTTAAAAAAAACTTCCACCACATTTTATTTACTCATTTTATTACTAGGTTCCAAATTGCATGCAAGAGACTTACATATCAGAAAATAAAGCAAAAGGAAAATTATCTAAATTATGAATCCTCAAGAACCTAATATCTCTGAAACTATAACATTCAAATAATTTGTACTGTGGAGAATGAATGCTAAGATAGAAGAACTTAAGATACAGATTTTAATTTGTGAATGTGGAGAAAGTATGCTAAGATAGAAGAGTTTAACATAGTCAAGAGGTTCCCTAGAGCTCTTTAGTCAGCTAGTCAACAGAAACTGTTGATAACCTATTTTATATCAGGTCCTCTGCTAGACACGGAGGAAACTATTGATCAAGAACACCATAGTCTCACCATTCTTAAAATTTATAATCTACTAAAGGGAATGGACTGGAACAAGTAATTACAAATGAAACAGGTATTATGAAGGAGAAATGTAGGGTACAATATAAGTAAATAATAGAAGGATCCACCCTACTCAGGGAAGTCTTCCAATAATGGTTACAGCAGACCATGCAGGATCACTTAGCTTGTACTGGGAGGGTACAATGCATAGCCCTGGTAATTTATAATTCCATGCAAAAATAATGAAATAATAACTCTACATAAGCAGCCTCTTGTCGAATCGTTTGCTCTCCTTTTTGGAATACTCACTATTCCCCAAGTAAAGCTAACATTAAAGATTCTAGATGTTATTGAAACATGTTTCCAAAACTCCTGAGGTTTTCTTGATTTTTATTCTACCCACTTACATATATTAACATAAACATGGATGTAGTGGTGTTTACATTTTCAGGACTTAATTATTAGGTCCCAATTACACTGAGTGCTGAATAATGATATTTTTATACACTTTTTATTGTTTCTTTTAGAATCTTGGGCGAGCTGCTATTTCTCAGCTTATTTTCTGAAATTATTTTCACAATTATTCATGAAGAAAATTATGACCAATAGTAACTAGAAATAGAGCTTTTCAAAGGCAGGGTCCACACCTTATTTGACTTGATATATATAGCGCCTAGTAGCATGACAGGCATTCAAAATACATGCTGAATAAAAACATATAACAATCTACAGAATTACAAAACTTTCTTTTCCTTAATTGCAAATTAGTTATAAAAGAATTCACTTGACTTAATTTTCTTTTAACATGAAAAGCAAATACTTATCTGCTCAGAAAAAAAAATACTGAAAATTCATTTGAGTTGTTAGATGAAAAAAAGATAAGCAGATATGCTTGGCTTTTTTTGAAAAAAAATGAAAAGGTATATTTAAATGATATTGAAATTGTATTCTATAGAAGTGTTGATTGTCTCAAAGGATTTCTCTATCAATTTAATTCTGAAATCCTTTTAACAAGTTGTATTCCTGCCTACAATGTCTTCTCTGGAAACTACAGGGACTCTGTCATGAATGACCATTGACTGTAAAAGAAAATACAGAATCACAGCCTGAGTTTCAACAGTGAAAACCAGCACTTAAGCCCAATTAGTAATGCCAGACAAATAATAAAATATGATTTCCAGATCATGGTAAATTAAAATAAAACACAAAATAGCTGTACAGAAAAGGGACTGGAAAAGAGGCAAGAACCTTCCAGTCTTTTGTATTCTCACATGAAGAAAACATCTAAAATGTTAGCATTCTTAACCTTAAAGACTATTTTCAATACAAGAAAACACTGGAATACAGTAATATGGGCTAGAATATTTTCATCATGCAATCTTCTTAATGTGCTTTTTTTTCCACATAAAATCAATCCTATAAAATAGTTTAACTTATGCCTTAAAAATTAGAATGCACAATGAAGTTTGGGACACTGACAGTAAAATGCTTTGTCAAAGGAATATATATTTATAAAAAGTATTATGACAAGGCTCAGCAACAATATAAAATCCTAAAAATTATTATTATAGAAGTTATTTCTTACATAAACCTTTTTTTAGGTGACTAATTTGTCGCTATGGTAATTTGTGGATACATTTTGATACACAGGAATGATGACTTTTGCTGGAATCAAAAAACAGCCTAAAATGTATTTACCGTTAATTGTGTTTAATTTCATATTACAATGATTAATCAGAGTGAATGTCTTTATTTTCTGCTGTTTTAACTACAAGAAATGATCTCTTCTGTTTTTATCCTATTATAAGGATCGTTACAAAAATGGGAAACAATTAACACTGGGTTTAATGCCTGAGTGCTATAGAGCTGAAGTAATTGCACTCAAGGTCTGCTAACTTTTTAATCAGGCATTTGGTTGCAAGCTGCTCGCAATTGATTCTGAGAGAACTAACACTATCTAAAAAAGAAAGCAGGTGTGCCAGAAAAGCAGGCATGTTGGCAAAACAAATGAAAGATTTAAAGGAAGAGAGAACAAAAAAAAAAAAGTAAAACCAAAGCAAAATACTTGTCAGCAGGCCATTTACTTGGCTGGGCCTGTTACTGAACATAGCCAGTGTGTACACAAACGTAGTGGGGAAGCCCCACTGACCTACTACTTTCAAAGTGGAGTACTAAGGCTTAGCAGTCAGGAGCCCTGTCCATCCTAATGCCAGGGAATTGAGTTAATTAACAGAGAAGACTTGCAATTTCCATATTCAGTAGAGTTAAGACACCATCAGAGGTTTGTGGAATTACATTCTAATTAGAAAAAGTTTTCTTTTCTTTGCAATCAGGTTACTCTTTGAAAACAAATTTGTTCTTTCTTAACAGAAAAAAAAAATGTAGTTTTTCTCTGAAAGCTAATGATTTTTTTTTTCTTTCTTTAATAAGTGCCATTCTCCAACTAGGAAAATGACTCTTTATAGGCATGCTGCACATATCTAAAGGCACATACATTGCTTAAGAACATGTGGGGGGTGGTTTAAAATCCTCTTTTCTGTAGTCTCTTGAACAGGAGGCTTCTAAGGGCTATTACTTCTGTGAAAGTGCAGTACACTCACAGGAGAATATTCTGACAAATGCAGGAATATTTATCAAATTCCAAGTTTAAAAATTTTAGAGGATGCTTAGGTACACTGTGATCTCTCTTCATACAGAAGGAGGAAACCAAATGAGATTTGTTCTCTTCATACAGAGGGTGAATTCCAAGGTGGTCACTATTACTTTACTCAATTCCCAGAAGGAAACGAGAGCATTTGAGCATTTAAAAAAAGAGTAAAAAGCAGAACTAATTCTTGCAGCAAAGAGCGTCTTCAGAGCAAGAAGAACAGGAAAACAACAGAAATGAGCTTTCTCAGACAAAATCCTATGTACATTTTAATTACGCTTGTTTGCTCAGGCCACCAGGCAATCTATATGAGAATTCATTAGGTGGCTCAGGGTCCAGGACAGTGTATGGAGATCAATAAATCTGAAGCATTATAGCTAATTACACAAGCTTCTGCTCCAGTTCCAACAAGTCGTAGAAATCTCGGCCTCCTCTCTGTGCATCACTTCAGCTTCCAGCGAGCTCTCCCTGAGCCTCTCCTACTGCAAATAGCTCGCCTGGAGTCACCACAGCATCTGTTATTTCTAGGTGAAGGGCTAATGCAAATAAAAGGGAGGCACCTGGCATCTGGCCACCTGCACACACAGTCGTTTAATCATATGGGACTCCCACATTGCTGTGATCCTGAGCATTTCAGGAAGGATGCCAAGTAGAGAACAAAGAGACCACCACACACATAGCCCCTTGGCAGCCTGGATTACGTCACAGGATAGCTTTTGCCAGATTAACATCTATGCTCGCTATGACTCCAAATAAAATTCTTATACTCTGCAGCATTTTACAGCAAATGGAAATCCAGTATTGAAGCAATCCTTTGGCATTCAGTAGACCTAATGGTGTGTGTGTGTGTGTGTGTGTGTGTGTATGTGTGTGTGTGTGTATGTGTGTGTGTGTGTGTGTAGTAGAAAAAGGCATCACTCACCCCTGGCATGTTTGTGAATGTGAAATATCACCACTTACATAGATTACCTGTCTATTATGATGTTTATTATAAGGCTAATGCTTAATCTTTCAGAACCTCCATATTTAAAAAAATAATAATAACAATAGGCCTTTCATATTTGGTGTTTCTACATGCTCAGATTCAACCAAAAGCAGGCTGAAAATTCAGAAAAATAAAAATTAAAATATAGTGTAACAATTATTTACATAGCATTTATATTGTATGAGGTATTAGAAGTAATCTAGAAATGATTTAAAGTATATAGGAGAATGTGCTTATGCTATTTGCAAATACTATGCCATTTTTAATCAGTGACTTGCTCATCCAAAGATTTTGTTATCTGCCAAGGTCTTGGAACCAATCTCCTGGGGATACTGAGGCATGATTGTCTTAGTAAGCCTTGCTTTTGCTAGATTTTGATTGATTGGATTTGTGTTGAATGGTTTGAGCTCCTTCACATTATTTATTATTATATGTTTTGGAAACAAGCTCACGGATAAGTAATTTAATACCAATACCACTCAATATTTATAAATAAAACTTTTTTCATTTAAAAATAGTGAATACAATAAGAAACACTATTATTTTGAGATGTGTTTAATTTGCAAGTATTTCTTGTATCCTAATTTCTCAAAAGGAAATAAAAACACATTTATTTTGGCTTACAAGAAAACTTTAGTTTTTAAAAATTGTTTATTCATTTGTTCCAGATTATTGCTTAAACTATAGAACAAGCAATTCTTGAGGGTAATGTTTAGTCATAATAATTTATTAGTTAATTTACTTTTTATTTTTCAAGTCCTTCCTCAATACTTACATGAATGTGTGTACATATAGTAATCAATTGTATATTTTCTCTATACCATTAACATGAGTTATCTTCAAATTTTGAATGTCCAAATCATTATGTCTCAAAAACATAATTTAAACACTCATTTGTTTATTTACAATATTTTCTTAAAAATGTATACATACATTCCAGATTCAGGGTGTGCCACATAATCAATGTGCTAAGGAAACATTTAATTGTCATAATTATTTTCTTAATGAGTACATAAAATAATAGTATTTTATACTTTACACTTTATGACTTGTCAGATCTGGTGAAAACTATGTTGATATCCACGAAGAGGAAAAGACTGGAACTAACATTTTTTGAGCATTTATTATTTTCTGGTTACTACATCATGATTTTACACTTAAGGACATATTCATCAAATTCTGACTTAAGAATTTGTATCCTTTTTTGGCAAAGGAAGAAATAGGCTTAAAGATGTAAGTAACTAACTTACTCAGATCATATTTTATAAGTGTAATTGTCAGTATCAAGTCCCTGGATTGCTATTTGTATGCATCCTCTCTGTTAGCAAAACACAAAACAACAAAACACAAAAAACTACAAAACAAAACCTGAATTATTGCCATTCATGAGAAAAGTGACTAAAATTAAAGAAATAATAATAATAACAAATATTAAGTGACCAATGAGATGATAAGTTGAAGTCTCTTCCACTAGTTTATAAGTGCCACGTACACATGTACACAGGATCATGTTTGTTTTGCTGTCAAATATATAGCAAGCCTTAGAACAGCTCAATAAGTATTGACTAAGTCATAGCATTTCAGTCTCAAAGGCTTATTTTGTACATGTACTAGTCATCCAAAAGGAGGTGAAATGTCCTTAGCCTTATCAGACTCAACTATGAGTCTCACTATACTTTACATCCTCAGGAGGTCCACTGCTTCAAGTCATCATGACCATAGAAAAATATGCTAAAATAGGCCTTTAAGATCTGAAAACAAATGTAATTTATGTGGTTTATTCCTTCATTTAGAATATTGTGTGTGTGTGTATGTGTGTGTGTGTGTGTGTGTGTGTGTGTGTGTGTATGTATGAAAAGAAGGAGGTTTGCTTGTTCTTTAGGTGTTTTAATTGTTTCTCCAGTTTTAGAATACACGAACCCCACTGCATCTTCCCTGAAAGACTTTGTAAACATGTTTTTTCTATTGTTGTTTCCACCTTCCCTGCCCTGATCTCTAATTTCTGCCTTCTGTTCTTACCTTAATCCCACCTATTAAATCATTAAAAATGTGGTGTGACCTTTGTGACAAAGGTGGACTAATTTGTGTGTGTATGTGTGCATGTATGAGCTTATTTTTACCCAAGACTAATGTACAAGTGGCCAAAAAAAGGTGAAGTATAACAAGTAACTATAGAATTGATGATGACACTATATAAGGTGCCATCGCTTTGCATGATGCTGAAACAAAACTATTAACTTCTGGTAGATTCTAAGATACACCACCTGAAAAGTGGTAAGTATTTAAATGTATTCCAACATCTGAAACAAGATAAATGCGTAAAATCTTTCTCCCTTTGTCTCCAGCTTTTCTCTGTGAATTGAAAATGATAGCACACCACCGTACACTCAAGTGAATCATAACCTGCTGTGGCTTGAGATATGGAAGAAGAATATTGGAGGAAGAAAAACCTTCCAGCCTGGTAAGATTTCCTTGAAAAAGTGAAGCCATTTATTTTCTCTAAATACCTCAGCAACAGCGCTCATCCACCTGCAGAAGCAAAAGCTGTTCTGACTACTTGCAGTATACAGAATTGAGATCTTTATTTCTTTATCACTTTTTACCTTGAGTTTCCTTTCTTGTCATAATTAACCTTGTAATTAATCACACCACTGTCTGAGTAATAAGACCGTATTTAGATAAGGTGGCCTGGCCTGAGAGTATGAAAGACATGGCATGTTCAGAATTTATTTTTACCTGACAACTGACTTAGACAGCAGATGTAGTGACCAGTCTACTCATATCTGATTTCAAATGATCAAGACACATACATGTAAAATCTGTTTGAAGCAAAAATCAAAATTTGTTAGTTGATGTTTTTCTTTCATTTTTAAGTAGAGCAGCAGTTTTCAGGTTACACGATACAAATATTTTAGTGATTCTCCTGGAAATACATCTAGCAACTTATTCACAATATACTGCTAGTAGTTTGTTATGAATAACTGAATTGTAAAACATAATTCATAAAGAATATTAAAAAATAAAAATGAGGATATCAGTTTAAAAATTAATATTTAACAATTTGATAGTTTTAAACCAAATAGTATAAAATGAATCCCACACATGAATTTTTACTTTTTTTCTTCTTGAGGATTATGATTTGGTGACATGCTTGTTTAACAATCGCCATAATTATGCCACCATATCTTATTTCTTGTAATAATTAAGAATTTCAAGATGAAGTATTTTATTTCTTGCAGAAACTTAGCTGACATTTCCCCTTCCCTCACTGGAACTGTAAATTGAGATAACTCTGAAATCTGACACTTCGATATGAGTTCCAGTGCTAGGAGGATGAGTGTCCTTCACTTTGATCTTTACTAACTTTAAGTGACACTTCTCATTACCCCCACTGGCTCTCCCCTAAAGCTTCCTGCCTTTTCGCACGCTGTGAATGAGAGCTCTGACTGGCAGCACTGATATTGTTTGCTGAGTAATAGTTTGTTTTGAATGTGCAGCTTCAGGATCATTTACTAATTAAAATTGCTTTACCACTGAGAGGTCCCCTGAGGTTTGCCCTTGTTTAGCTGGGTTAGACCATGAAGTCATGGTTGAACCAGCCCTTAGACCATAATTTGCTGCTAACTCAAAATGAGAAAGTTGAAAATAAATGAGTAAAATTAGCTCATAATTTTATCCATACACGTGTACAATTATGTTTATCATAAATCAGATAAACACATGCACAGATATACAACCTGGCATGGAAAAACAAAGCCTATATATGAGCAATTGAATTGTGTAACTAACTTCTAAATATGTTATTGATAAAGGGAAAAGGGGGGACTTTGAACAAATTGCATTTTCTGGTTGATTTATATTTATAATTATAAAGTTCTGGATTTATAATATCACAGTCCTTTGACCTTAATTAACACATACAACTCTATGATATAATCATCAAGTCAACCAATAAAATAACTTAGGCTCCCTTTCTCATGAGATTAATATTGTAACATGCTCAGGTTCTCATTCTCACATTTGTTTACAACTGTGACATGATGAAAAATTATTGATTGTGATGTTGTGTGTGTGTGTGTTAGGGAGTGAGGATAGGAAAGCCTCAGTAATTGTGACTGCTTCAGAATGGCTGGAAATTTTGAGAGAAAATATCAAGTAAATAAAATATGAAAACCTAAAGAATTAGTAAAGTAAATGATTCAAAGGCAATATGGAAAATAAGACTTACACATCAAACAACCAACAATCCTTCTCACTTCTATTCATGGTCTAAGACACTGCATACTTAGTAGCCAACACAGGGACTGGCATGTGACAGATGCTCAGCCAGTTTTGAAGAGTTATATGGGAAAGAATGGACTGGCAAATGAAGGGCCAATGGCAGAAGGAAGGAGTTGGTTTAGGGCTACGGTCTGTTCATCTGGAATACCACTTGAGAGCAAATACGAGAATCAAGGTAGTAAGGCCTCAGTATTCCAGTTTTGAAACTACCTTATGAGGTTTCATGATTTTGGAGGCAGATTTCTAATTTCTGAGACCCAAGAGTTTGGTGTTCTGGATATTTCAAATCAATATCTACATTTATCCAAGACAAAGAAAAGAAAATCCCTTTAACCATTAGTTTTATTCTGTAGCTTGAAGGCAGCAGGATCCATCCAAATGTCAGGGGAAAAAATTGGGCAGAACCTGCCAGCATAAGAGAAAAATGCTGCTGAATTAGCACTGTCTGAGGTGGCTTGGGGAATAGACATATATTATCATCATTTTGGGGAGTCAGTGACAAAAAGAGATGGGAGACATAAACATGAAAGTTTTCATCACTTTGCACACAACTTGGCTAACACAGTACAGTGACCTATATTCTAAAACAATGCTAATGTCTGTATGCATTTATCTGCCTTGACACTAATGCCCTGTAAATTACTAATTGTCCTGACACATGAATTAGATGCATAGAGAGATCCCAGATATGAAAAATTAGATATTCCTTGCTTTAAAAAATTCCAATATCCTAAGTCTCTTTCAAATATAAGGTTCGCTCTGGTTTACTCTGTAATTCATAATTTCCTATTGTGAATTAGAGATGTATACATGGCTTGAAGATTTCATAGAATTCTTTTTAGATAGAGCCTGATCTAAAATGAGGCATATGCTAAATCTTCTTACACAAGGCCAAACTCTCGTCTTACTCTGCACCCCACAGTGCTCATTCGAGTGAAGAGTCATCTTTGAAGGCAATCGGAGCTTCTTGCTTGGCTAAGCACCATGGAGCTTGGAGCAAGATAAAAAAAGAACCACAGACTTTCAACTATAATTCTGCTTGCAGGACACACTGAAACCATCCAGCCAGACCACTGTGGGATGAGTTCACTAGCCCTTTAGCCACATACAAATTATGATATATACTGGTTGGCCAACAGTAGTTTCCAACAAATAACAGTGTTTCCAATCATGTTCAAGATTTATTTGTTGACATTCTCTTCTGAATAACTTCCTTTCATACTTACATAACTATGCCATTTACAGTCTGTATAATTTTATCTGCTTTGGGATATGTACAAATAAGACATTCATTTTATTGATTTTCCTTAAAATAACTTATAGCAATGTCATCAGTTAAGAGAGCGTTAGTAGAAGTTTGCTATGACTTCCAGGAAAGCTGGATATTGAACATGGACACTCTTGTTCCATAATCAGCAATTTTCAGATTGCTTCCCAAATGGTTATTTGCCTTATTCAAAATATAGAACATACCTCACCTAATGCTGCTGAATTTGAATCAGAATTAACCAGTTGATCATGCGATTCTGATACATCACAGTATTTATGAGTCATTGTACTAGATGACATCATGACTCCTAGAAATTTCTATAACATTCAGGAAATAATTTATGGCTAAATCTCATTTTCTGAAAAGGAGAAATGGGACTTATTTCCTTTTTAAACTATGATATATTTCAGTATGGACAAGAATACCCTTAGTGACCCAGGCATAGTGTAAATATCGTAGCCTTACCAGTGTCCACTCTGTATTCTCTCATTCCTACCCTTCATTCTTCTATTCTCTCTCCCTTACTACTTAAGTTGAGGCACTTATACCTTCTTACCTGGAACATTTCTAAAGCTTTGTCCTATTTCTGCTACCCTACTCCCAGTCTCTTTCCACTGCAATATAAAATACATCTATAAGGCATAGATAGATCATTGCGGATGTTTACATGCTCAAGCTTTGAAACCTCAGTGGAAAAACCCTCGGTGGAAAACCCAGTCAAACAGTCAACTTTGAAGCCTCAGTGGAAAAACCCTCAGTGGAAAACTCAGCCTAACAGTCAACTGTGCTCTCCTGTCAATTTTCTGAACCAATTATACCCTCTTGCCAAATAGCTAACTACTTTCCTGATGACCAGTTTTGTGTGTTTTTCCTTATTGTTTACTCATCCTGTTAGGTACACATATTTCCCTGCTTCCTGCCTAAATCTTTGTAGTTCATTAAGGCCCGTATCAAATCCTACTTATACAAAGACTTCCTTGTTGTCTCCAATTTACATCATTTCTGCCACTTAAGGACTCTCTTTGCTCTGTTTTTGTGGTGGTTGTTATTTATTAATATACCTCTGAGTCTCCTGGTATAGTCTGACTACAAGTTGTGTGGTTATCTTGTGTTCTGTACTATCCTCTGTACATACTTCCCATTATATAAGCTCAATATAATTTTAAATTGAATTTTTGAGATATATTCATTTAAGCTAACATTTGCATCATTCATGGAAGAGTAAATGCACATTGGCAGGGTTGATTTACTTGTGGAGATATTGGATTAGTAAGGATGTCTTCCCCACCAAAGATGAATAATGAAATGCTTTTCCAAAACCATCCACTAAAGAGGGACATTCACAGGACCCAGAGAGCATCAAATAATCAAGCCAAAGGTCTCTCCTTCAGGCACATTTTTGATACCTTGGGACTTGACCTCAGATTTCAAAGGATGAAACTAAGGCGGTTATGGCTGGATGCGAGGCCTGAAGCATGTGTACAAGTAAATTCAAAGCTGGGAACTGTGCATTCCTCCATGTGTGAGTTCAGGAGCTGTGACCAGAAGCCAGGCTGAGTCAAAACTAGGGACTGGTAGTCATGGCAACAAGGACACATCCAGAAGTCAGAGCTGGAAAACGGAGCAGGTCAAATGTGGAATAGGCTATTGGTTAGTGTAGAGAGATGCCGGCCAGAGACAGACTCAGTGGAAGCCAGGGCACGCCGCATGGTGTACAGGGAGCAAGGAAAGTGCTGGTGCCCAGTCCAGATGGAATTCTGCTGGATGTCTGCTCGAGCTTCCAGCTGGCTCAATGTCCCATTCACTCCTCATGCTGCAGATTTCTCTTACTGGCTTCTTATGTTCTGTTTCTTTTTCTTTCTTTCTTCTTCTTTTTTTTTTTTTTAATCTTTTGGATGCTCTTGAAGCATCCTCATAAAGCTATTTTGCCAGAAGCTCTGTAAGATGATCCCATTTGTAGAAATGCCAGAAGTAAGCTAAACGATAGTTTTCTATTTTTCTTTTTAAACTACCAAGAAGGGGACAATATATCTTTCTATACTTTAGTGAAATGGTCTAAGAATTTTGACCACACTATCCTAGTTCATTCCAAAATGAGCTTCCAGAATAATTGTTCTACAAAGTGTCAGATTATCCACCGGAAAACACCTTTAAAGTTATTATTAATGCTAATCAGAGTTTCTGATTCAAAGTAGACTATATTGTGAGAGTCAAGGATTTTCACATTCTATTCATTTCTTACTAGTAGCGACTGACATTTATTAATATTTGCTCTGACTTGCTATATTCAAGGTATTAAGCAAATTTTTGACTATGTAGCAGATTTTCAGTGTTATTTGTCATATCAACTCTATTAGTCAAGTTATTTTTATTTCCATTCTCCTCTTTTATAGTTAAGAAAACGGAAACTCAGGTACTTGTGAACCAAGTAGAGTCAAGACATAAGGAAAGAAGCTGTAATGCTACCATTAGATTCAAAATATAAAAATAACGAATCTATTTATGGGAATCAAGCCTTAGAACTAGTAGGGCCACTGATAGCAAATTTAATCTAGAAATGTAAGTAGAGTAACTTGATAAAATAAAGAAAGAGAAAAAAATCAAGGGAAATGGATCTAACAGTGGATGCAGAATGCCTTTGTCTAAGCTGGTGCCTGGCTTGAGGACTGTAGCAGAAAGGGCTGGCGGAAAGGAGAGACAGAAAGAAAGGGAGAAAGTTAGTTGAGCATGTGGCATCATGTGAAAACTCTCCGCAATCTGCAAAGCACTCACAAATGTGGTGGTTTATTATTTATGAGTCTTGTTATTCCTAAACATTTAGATATTTTATTAAACATCAAAAGTAGTGAAATATAAATATACTGGAATACAATTTTACAAAAGGGATGTTTACACTGATCTTAAGTTTTGTTTGTTTCTTGTTTTGAGAAGTACCTTTTGAGAATCTATTAAAATCTCACCAGCAAAATGCAAATGAGCACATACAAACTGGGGTTTACCGAAATCCTGAGGTACTACGCTGAGGCCCATGGACCTGGTGGAGTTTATGGTCATAGGTTAAAAACTCCAAATTTAGAGTTTTTTTAAATTGTTTAATAGCCTTTATACTTATACCCCCCTTTGAATTATGAGTGTTCTATATCTGTCTCTATGTACACATGGGCATGTTTGAGCTGGTTCTTTTTTCATGGAGGACTGCCATCATATCCCCTAACTACTTAATGTATTCCTGACAAATGAAATACACGTCTAGCAGTATGTGTTGTATTATATATTATTCTATTTCACCAATTTAATTTGAAGGCAAGCTATATTTAGCTTCAGGACTAAATGAATCTTAAGTATTTGTCTATGTAGCATTAGCCCACTATTGGGGAAAAATTGCAAATGTGATCATGAAGCATAGTTTTAAATAACTGTAGTCTAAGCTTGTTCTAAAGATTTATAACCAACAGCAAATACAAAAAAAAGTATGTATTTCTTTGTATATCTAATTTTACAGTAGAATAAGCACAATGAATAAAATCCACTGAATGATTTGAAAAGATATGAGTTTCAGGAGCTTGGGAATTAAATTACTAATTTGTTTCTCTGTCTCTATAGATTCTATACTTTTAATTCATAGCAGCCCACACTGAGTAAAGCAGATTAGTGTGATTATTTTTCTCCACCTTTTCTTTTACAACAGTTTGAAAAGGTGAGTGTATAGTCAAAATGTTGGGAACCCTTTCTTCTAATTAAAGGCACAACTTTTTGGTGGCATACATAGTTTTTGTCAACAAAATTGGTATGAAGTAATTTTTTTTCCCTGAAAGTTTGTGTGACCTTCCTTTCTCATTCCTCTCTCTTACCCTCTAGGAAGGAGTTCAAATGCGACAAGATTTCCTTTTGTTCATTAGTCTTAAATACACGATGACGCCTACCAACTCCTCTTCACTGAAGGACCCTAAGTCCTGAAATATTGGTATTTCTTTCACTCCTGTCATTCAAACGTCATTCATAAATAAATTCACTCATTCTTCATTTATTCACATAAAAACTAAGTAATCCAAATAGTCCATTTGTTTGATTTAAGCAATTCATAGTGAAATAATAATTTCTTGGTGAATTATAGATGGTAATATAGAGAGAGTGGTGATGGAGAGACCCCTCTAGGAATCTGGCTTTAACAAATCAAAATTTGGGGTGCAACTTATTATTGAGAATAATTTATTTTCTGAAGAATCTCTCTCACACACTTTGCTAAGATGTATGTTGAGGGTTTAAATGCATAAGCTTACTGTTTTTTAAAAAAATTATTTATTATAGAGATGTGGGGTACAATTCAGGGTTAGGTATATAAACATTAATCATGCAGGTACTCTTGTTGATGAGGTATGCCCCCCCCAGCAGTTTCCCTCAACAGCCAATCCCACCCCACCCCCCCGACTGTTTTCCACTACTGCAAATCACTTTCTTATAGCATTATAATTGTTCAAGGTCCATTTATGAGTGAGAACATATGGAACTCAGTTCTTTGTTTCTGTGCTAAATCACTGAGTATGATCGACTCTAGAGCCATCCAAGTTACTGCAAAGTCCATATATTTGTCCTTCTTTATGGCTGCATAATATTCCATTGTGGATACATACCACATTTTTTTTATCCAGTTCAGCTTTGATGGGCAACACAGTTGGATCCATGTTTTTGCTATTGTGAATAGAGCTGCAACAAACATACGTGAGCAGGTATCTTTGTCATAGAATGATTTGAGTTCCTCCAGGTATATTCCAAATAGGGGAAT
>CAUYQG010156793.1:0-41959 GCA_963574415.1 Tarsius wallacei | reverse complement strand
ATATACAAATAGTCATTATACAGGTAAAGATCGGGTCTCACTTCAGTCCCCACTTCAACTGGTTTGAAATCAGGTATTATTAATGGAGTGTGCCCCCCTCCCCTGGCAGCTCCCTACTACTGCCAATCCCTTTCTTATAGTGTTATAATTGTTCAGAGTCTGCTTATAAGTGAGAACATGTGGTACTCAGTTCTTTGTTTCTGTGATAGATCACTGAAAATTATGGCCTATAAGTCCATCCAAGTTGCTGCAAAGTTCATAGTTTTGTCTTTCTTTATGGCTGTATAATAGTCTGTTGTGTATATGTACCACATTTTTTTTTAGTTGGAGTCTCACTCTGTCACCCAAGCTGGAGCTCAGTGGTACGCTCACGGCCACCCCAGTGACGACCTGCTGGGCTCCGGCGATCCTTCCGCCTCAGCCTTCCAAGTAGCCAGAACTACAGATGTGCACTACCACGCATGGCTAATTTTCTGGTTTATTGTAGAGACAAGGTCTCGCCAACTTACCCAGGCTGGTCTCGAACCCACGGGCTCAGGCAATCCATTCGCCTCAGCCTCCCAAAGCGCTGAGATTACAGGCTGAGCCACTGAGCCCGGCCCACATTTTTTTAATCCAGTCTACTTTTGATGGGCAGCACAGTTGGCTCCATGTTTTTGCTATTGTGAATAATGTTGCAACAAACATGCATGTACAGGTATCTTTTACATAGAGTGATTTCAGTTCCTCCAGGTATATTCCCAGAAAGAAGATTGCTGGGTCGTATGGATTTTCTTTTTTCTTTTCTTTCTTTTTTCTGAGTTGGAGCCCAGGCTGGAGTGCTCATGGCCACCACAGCCTCAAACTTCCAAATAGCTGGAACTACAGACAGGTGCCACCATGCCTGGCTTATTTTTTTTATGATTTATTATAGACACGAGGTCTCACCAAGTTGCCCAGGCTGGTCTCAAACCCCTGGACTCAGGCAATCCTCTCGCCTGCTCCCAAAGTGCTGGGATTACAGATTTGAGCTACCGTGTCCAGTGATTTTAGATCTTTTAGGAATTGCCAAACTGTTTTCCACAGAGGTTATACTAGTTTACAATCCCACCAACAGTCTAGAAGTGTTCCCTTTTCTCTGCATCCTCTCCAGTATCTGTTGTTTTTTGAGTTGAAGATGGCCATCCTGACTGAAGTTAGGTGGTATCTCAATGTGGTTTAAATTTGCATTTCTTTGATGATTAGTGGGGCTGAGCATTTTTTCATGTGTCTGTTCGCTGTTCATATGTCTTCTTTTGAGAAGTGTGTATTCATATATTTTGCCCACTTTTTAATAGAGCTGGAGTTTTTTGTTTTTGCACATTTGAGTTCCTTGTAGGTCCTAGAAGTTAGGCCTCTGTCAGATATACAGTTGGCAAATATTTTTCCCCATTCTGTGGGCTGTCTCCCTCCTTTCCTGATGGTTTCTTTTGCTTTGCAGAAGCTTTTCAGTTTGATGAGGTCCTACTTGTCTATCTTCTCTCTTATGGCATGAGCATTTGGGGTTTTGATCAGGAATTGGGTGCCAGTTCCAATTTCCATATGGGTGTCTCCAGCAATCCCTCTCCTGGGAATATACCCAAAAGAACATAAACTGCTCTACCAAAAAGACACCTGCACACACGTTTATTCCAGCACTACTCACAATAGCAAAAACATGGAGCCAACCCAGATGCCCATCGAAATTGGACTGGATAAAGAAAATGTGGTACCTATATATGATAAAATGTTATGCAGTCATAAAAGAAAAAAGAGCAAAATCATGGCTTTTGTACAACTTGGATGCAGCTGGAGGCCATTATACTAAATGAACTATCACAGAAACAAAGAACTGAATACCACATATTCTCCCCCATAAGCAGGCCCTGAACACTAGTCACACTAGCACAAGGGTGGGGTTGGCAGATGCTGGACACTGCTAGGAGACGATAGGAGGAGGGAGGGCGGAATGTGGTAACACACTGGGTACCTTGTCCATTATCAGGGGGAGAGAGAACTAGCTAGAAGCCCAAACTTCACCTGCATGCAACCTACTTATGTAGTAAATCCCCACTTGTATCCTAAAATAAAATTAAAGAAAGAGAGAATATGAACAAAGTTTAAATGGATCTGAAATTTCCTGACTATATTTTATTAAATTTTACATTTTTTAATTGATAGAATGGTCTTAAAAAAAATTGGTGTTGATCGATATACTTTGAAGAAAGAAAGAGAAAATGAGGCTTTGCAGACACCGCCGCCTTGAGCCTTTTCCTATCATCCATGGTCAACCCCACCGTGTTCTTCGACATCGCCGTTGATGGCGAGTCCTTGGGCCGCGTCTCCTTTGAGCTGTTTGCAGACAAAGTTCCAAAGACAGTGGAAAACTTTCATGCTCTGAGCACTGGAAAGGATTCAGTTATAAGAGTTCCTGCTTTCACAGAATTATTCCAGGGTTTATGTGCCAGGGTGGTGACTTTACATGCCATAATGGCACTGGCAGCAAGTCCATCTATGGGGAGAAATTTGATGATGAGAACTTCGTCTCGAAGCATACAGGTCCCGGCATCTTGTCCATGGTAAATGCTGGACCCAACACAAATGGTTCCCAGTTTTTCATCTGCACTACTAAGACTGAATGGTTGGATGGCAAGTATGTGGTTTTTGGCAAGGTCAAAGAGGGCATAAATGTTGTGCAAGCCATGGAGGGCTTTGGGTCCAAGAATGGCGAAATCAGCAATAAGATCACCATTGCTAACTGTGGACAACTCTAATAAATTTGACTTGTTTTATCTTAAACTACCAGATCATTCCTTCTGTAGCTCAGGAGAGCACCCCCTCCATCCCATTTGCTCGCAGTATCCCTATAATCTTTGTGCTCTCGCTACAATACTTTGGGTTCCATATTTTCCTTATTCCCTTCCATGTCTAGTTGAATTGCAGAGAAATAAAAACTAAATAACAAAAAAAAAAAAGAAAGAGAAAACGAACTTTTTCGCAATAGGTCAGATTTTACTAAATCTCTTTTCCTTTTCTATTCTTTCCCTCCCTTTTTAAAATTAAGTATTTTCTCTCTAGTATTTTAGAATTAAGCTAGTGGGGGGGGGACCTGTTTGCCTGCAGAATGAGTTCCTTGCCCCTTCACACGAATTTTTTTTTAAACTTTTAATTTTTGTATTTTAAAGATGTGAGACAATTCAGGGTTAGGTATACAAATGTTCATTATGCAGGTATCCTTGTTGATGAGGTGTCCTCCCACCTTCCCCACAGCACACGAGTGTTTATGAAAATTTTTTGGCTTTAAATATTTGTTTTGTGTTTTGAATAGTATTTTCTCTTCCACCTATTGTTCATGTGACTTACATGTTCACAGCTACATTTACAAACTGTTCTGGAAAATACAAGTTTCCTTTGTGGCCCGCAACTCCTAGAACACAATCCCCAGTTGGTGATTTATGCCTGGGTCCTCTCCCAGCCTAAGCATCCAGTACAGGTGGCTGACAGAATGAAGAGTTGAACTACAGCTTTTGACTGATAGACACAAAATCCCTCTTGTTTCATTTTTCTATTTAGAATATGAATGGTTTTTAAATTATTTCTGGGTTTTTTTTATTCCTAACACTTGTTCTCAGCTTTATCTGTCTCTTTGTGCTGAAATATTCACCAGCATTGTGCCTTAGTGTAATCACTGATGAATGTACATTATTATTGTGTTGATTTTAATTCTCTACTAAAATTTAAATATAATTCAGGTATTATTAATATTCATTTACAAGGTTCTTTTGATTCTTAAAATGGAACACATTCTATAATGTTATATAAACCAGCAATTTGATTTACTGAAAGTAAACCTAAGTAATAATAATTCCTACCCCTTGGGTTTATGTATTATTTTAAATGTCAAAAAGTCTGCTTAGAAAAATCAACTATATTTCCTTCCTAGGTAGTAACAACCAGAAGTAAAGAAAAATTGAAATGCTTTTATTATTTAAATATTGTTACAGCATTAAATACATTTGTCTAGCATTTCTAATACAAAATGTCCAATAGAAGTCCCTCTGTACCAAAGATTCAGCCCATTTCCAGACTTTGGGAAAAGATCATTTAAAAATAATTGCTTTTAGCACTGTGTTGCACTATTAAGTTCTAGGTTTTTCATTTTTTAAAGAATGTGGCAGGTGTCACTAACTTTTATGGGTGTCGAAGGAGACTTGTGCTAAAATTATTATGGTTTTTCCCCTGTCTTGATTAAAATTCTTCAATCTCCAAGGACTACAGTAATAAGTCAAGCTCCTTAGTCTAGCAGAGGAAAGCTGCTTTTCCTGCTGGGTCTCCCAGGAGTCCTCTTTAGTTTCCAAACATCCGAAACCACTTTCTTTCCTCTCTTAGATAGTCCCTGCTTTTGTAAATGCTAAGCTTCATCCAGAATTCCCTGTGCCTGTGGCCTTCTGTTATATAAACTCAGCTCTGTTGAAACCTCTCAAATATCAACTTCTTTTCCACTTCGTTTGTGATTCCTCTAGAGCAGTGGTTCTCTAAGTTTGGTCTCCCACAGGCAGCATCAGTATCACCTGGGAACTTGTTATAATTAGAAATTATCTGCTCACACCCCAGACTTACTGAATTTCTAATTGTGGGAGTGGGCCTGTTAATGTGTATTTAACAAGCCCTTTCCTTGATTCTGACCCACAGCTCTAGAACAAAGATAACTTATACCCACTTAATATCCTCAGACTTTCATGAGTTTATATAGTAGTTGCTCAATAAGGCTTCTATCTGAAACCAATCTTTCTAAACAAATGCTAACATTTGCCAAAAAATAATTAATTAAAATAAATGTGTGAAGCCAATTTGTCCAAAACTTATTTACCATGTTGTTACACTGTTAAAGATCAATTTATCTAAAATTCAGGCTCCTTTGAGTATATTTTACATCCGCATCAGTTTTGACACACACACAGTCAATAAGCCACTAATGAAATCTCAACTCTCATTTGAAACCTGAGATTCTGCTGACCTGAGCTAAGTCATTCCCTCTTATCTGTTCCCATATTGATTCAGCTGTAGGTTTCTCCCATAACAGTATGAGTTTTTGTGAGCAGAACTCTCTTATTTTTCTTGTGTCTTCTACAACGCCTTTTGAATAGTAGACATTTGACAAGTGCTTGTTGACTTCAGTGATAGGATTGTATAATCATTGAGGGTACAAACTGGAGTCAAAATTTGTGTTTAAATGCTGTCTCCTCTATTTACTAGCTGTGTGATTTTGGACAACTTTTTTTGTTTGTTTGTTTTAAATCTGTGCCTCAATCTCCATATCTATAAAATGAACATAATATAATAGTACTCACTTCATTAGCACTGTTATAGGATAAAATGAGTGCTTATGTAAAGCACCAAGAACAGTTTGGGGCACATAATAAATACGAAATAAGGGTTATATGTTATTTTCTTTAGTTTCCAAATCCCATTTCTGCTTTTTGTTAATAATCTGTTTATGCATCTCTATTTCCTTTTTGTTCTTACTTTATCCTTTTTCATTTGAATAATAGAGTAATTAATTTTCTCACAAAAAATAACATACTACCACTTTTTTTAAAGATGTGGGGTACAATTCAGGGTTAGGTATGCAAATGTTCATTATGCAGGTACCCCCAGCAGATTCCCACTACTACCAATCCTGCCTCCCCCACTCCCCCCACCACCAGCAATTTCCTGCTACTGCCAATACGATAATTGTTCAAGGTCCGCTTGTGAGTGAGAACATGTGATACTCAGTTCTTTGTTTCTGTGATAGATCACTCAGTATTATAGACTCTAAGTCCATCCAAGTTTCTGTGAAGTTCATTATCTTGTCCTTCTTTATGGCTGCATAATATTCTATCATGTATATGTACCACATGTTTTTTAATCCAGTCCTCTTTTGATGGGCAGCATGGTTGGTTCCATGTTTTTGCTATTGTGAACAATGCTACAATAAACATATGTGTGCAGGTATCTTTTTCATAGAGTGATATGAGTTCCCCCGGGTATATTCCTAGTAGGGGAATTGCAGGGTGGTATGGAAGGTTGATTTTTAGATCTTTTAGGAATTGCCAAACTGTTTTCTAGAGGTTGCATTAGTTTGTACTCCCACCAACAGTGTAGAAGTGTTCCCTTTTCTCCCGCATCCTCTCCAGCATCTGTTGTTTTTTGAGTTATTAATGATGGCCATCCTGACTGGAGTTAGGTGGTAAATCTCACTGTAGTTTTAATTTGCATTTCTTTGATGACTAGTGAGGCTGAGCATTTTTTCATGTATCTGTTGGCTGCTCATATTTCTTTTTTTTTTTTTTTTTTGAGTTGGAGTCTCACTCTGTCGCGCAGACTGGAGTGCAGTGGCCGCTCCCGGCCACCGCAGCCTCGACCCGCTGCGCTCCGGCGATCCTTCTGCCTCAGCCTTCCAAGTAGCTGGAACTACAGGCGAACGCTACCACACCCGGCTGATTTTTTTTTTTTTTTTTTTTGTAGAGATGAGGTCTCGCCTGCCCAGGTGGGTCTCGAACCCGCGGGCTCAGGCATTCCACTCACCTCAGCCTCCCAAGGCGCGGGATTACAGGCTGAGCCACCGAGCCCGGCTTGTCTTCTTTTGAGAAGTGTTTATTCATATCTTTTGCCCACTTTATGATGGGGCTGTTTGTTTTTTTCTTTTCGGCATGTTTGAGTTCCTTGTAGATCCTAGATGTTAGGCCTTTGTCAGACATACAGTACTACCACTTTTTAAAAGTTAAGATTCTTTAAATAGTTCATATTCTAGTAATTGTCCCTGTAGACCCCTATTTTATTTTATTTATGGTCAAAAACTTGCAAAAATTTCTGTGCAAAAATATTCATTTTAGCATTATCAACAATCATGGAGTTCTTTACATATTCTAAATACAGGTCTTTTATCAGATATGTTGCTTGCAAATATATTCTCCCAGGAGGTGGCTTGTTTTCTTCCTTCTCTTAACAGTTCTTTCATAAAGCAAATTTTAAAAATTTTAGTGAACTCCAATTTATTAATTTTTTCTTTCAAAGATTGGCCTTTGTTGTTATGTCTGAAGTCTCATGGCCAAACTCGAGGTTACCTAGATTTTCTTTCATGTTTTAGTCTGGACGTTTTAAAGTGTTGTGTTTTAAATTTAGGTCTATGATCCATCTTAAATTAATTTTGTGTAAGGTGTGAAGTATGTGTCAAGATTCATTTTTTTGCATATAGATGGTCAATTGTCCCACCACTAATTTTGAAAAGATGATTCTGGTTTTTTTTTTATGTTAAATTCTATTCTTTCTCCCATGAGAAAATGCTCTCTTTTATAGTATGACTTATGTTGTGTTTCTCTTGACAGAATAAAACTCCTTATGTAACTCAATTAGAATCCAGTGGTTAGTTAATCACATAAAATGGTAACTACATACCTTAAACATTTCTTTCCACTTAAAATGTAGAAAACTTATTCAGGCACAAGCACAACACCCAGCTTTTTTTTTTTTTTTTTTTTGGTAGAGAAAAGTTCTCACTATGTTGCCCAGGCTGGTCTCAAGATCCTGGCCTCAAGCAATCCTCCCACCTCAACCTCAGCCTCCCTCATGTTGGGATTACAGTCATAAGCAACCATGCCCAGCCAACTTTTTTTTTTTCCAACTAAATCTCTTTGTTTATCCCACCCCTATAGTCACCCAAGTCTGATTTAGCAACATATTGACTAAGTATCTGTGATAGCTAGAGACAAAAGCAAGAAACAGGTGGTAAATTTGAAGAATTTAACTGAAGAGAGTTTTAAAAGGAAATGTTTACAGAGGTGTGGGCAGGGTTAAGGACATTGACAGGGATGCTGAAATAAATGTGGACTAGCAAGTATAAGAGCTACAAATGCACCTGGCTACAAGGAACAAGAGGATCCAGTGTTACTGGAACCAGTGGAGAGCTGGAGTTATGGAACAGGAGCTGCCTGGCAAAAGCAGGGGCCACTGAGAAGCGCAGTAGCCTCCAAGACTACCGCCAGACATGAGGGAGCATGTCAATACTTGACTTCTTCTCCTTCCTGCACTCCCTCTCTTGCTTCCTAGGCCAAACCCAATGAGAAGCCAGATGGTAAGGAAGCCGAGGTGACACAGGTGACATAGTTTAAAAGGGTCGGTCTCCATGGGTACTCAGCAGGATGGACAAGGATAAAGGTGAACAGTGGATGTGGTCAGTGGCAAATAATCAGTACAGTGATTAAAATAAGAAATCACCAATAACTTACCAGATTATAGCAAGGGGGAAAAAATCTACTAGGAAAAAATGAGGAAAGATAATGAAGCAAGTAAATTTATAGCAACGTGATAGGGACAGAGCAGTTTGTAAAAATATGTAGTTAACTTCTCATCCATTAAATTACTTGAAAGAGGCAGTATTCATGAAAAATGAAGGTTATTCAGTGATTATAATTTATTTGGATCTTGCAATGAATCCTCACAATGTTGTCTTGTAGCCCATGAAAGATACTTAATTCACATCGAGAAGTATCATGGTAAAGTTAACAGGGGTAACTTGATAAGATTTAGCAAAGCAGACAACAATTTTATACCAAGTCAATTAATAGTAAGTCAAGATATAGGGTATAGGTATGTCGTATTATAATTCATAACCTGGAATTAGCTATATTATAAAATGGTACAAGAAAAAAACACTGCTAATCCTAGTCAAAGCAAATTTATGAAAATTAAACATTGAAAAATACCTATTAAACTTCATAACCGGGCAACATTATTATAAAAAACAAAATCTTACCTTCTTGTATTACTCTCAGGTGGCTCTCCTCATGCAGCCCATGTTTTCCAGACCAAGTGTGAACTAGGGTCCCTGTATTTCTCTGATCTTGGGGCACCATTAATAATCATTGGCTCTACACTGCATCTTCAAAGGCTCCCTAGCTCCTGATGGATGCACCAACAGAGTGTCTAATTGAGTGATTCCAAACACATTTGCTACTGCATAGCATTAGTCCTTTTTGTCCTCCTCTGATTTTTGTTACCTTCTGTCTGTAGGAAAGCTTCCAGAGTCATTGAAGCTGTCACTGACCCACTCATGTCTCAGGCTGTAGCACATTGCATTCAAGGATTTCTCTCATGCCCTTTATGCTACCTTGTTCCCATAAACAAGAAATCCTGTGCTTAAGCTTCAGTGAAATGACTCCTTAACACAGAATAGCCTTCCCTGGCCAGGTTCTAATATTCCCCCTTGGAAGGCACTGGGTGTAAGCAGAACTCTGAGCAACACACTCAGAATTGCCATCCCTTTCACACTGTTCCTGTGCCTTTCAAATGCTGTCACTTCCCTCAAGATGAGACACTTGGAGCCATGAAAAGACCCCTTGAGGATGTCAGGCCACTCTCTGTATGTCCAGTATGTATCTGAACCTCAGGATGTACACAACTTGCATTCAGTGGAGCCCTCCTAGTATACAGCTGCTACTTCCTGAATCCTTTCTGTGTGCTGTATACCTGGTGAGTTGTGGTAACACTGCAAAAATCCCCACCCTTACTGTCAACCACAGAAAGCATCTGGCCTCTTCTCATAGCAGAGCTATGAGAACCAGGGCATCTTACTTTCCCTAACCTTCTGTAGCTTTCCTTTTAGGATAGGATTAGGAGAGCAATGCATTCTTGAGTTTTCATGAAGAATTACATGTGATATACCACTTATGATGGTACAAACTAAGGAAAGATAAGAAGTTACCACTATATATTTGGAAGCCTAGATTATTACAGTGTAAAGGCATTTGATTTAGTAACTCTTTTACTCATATAACTATGCCCAGTCAATATTAGTTTCCTTTGACCTTTGGGGAAATCTGGTTTTGTTTGTTTTCCCCCGAAATACAATCTATTATTCCTAATGGCTCAGGATGCTAATTACTTTTCTTCCTCTCCTTGTACCTCTGTGCAGCCTTTTGATCTTTTTTTTTTTTTTTTTTTTTTGCTAGGACATAGAGCTCTGTTCTCTCTCCCAGAGGAGCCAGAAAAGCGAAAAGTACCTTTTATTTATCTATTAAATATTAACCCTTAGCAACTATCTATAGTTGTATAGAATAAATTATCAAAATGTCACTAAGCTGAGGAACAGCAATGAAGAATCATATGCCACAAAAATATTGTCATCCCTATTGCAAAATGGTATTGCATCCCCATGGCAAAACGGAGGCACTGAACAGGAACATAACTTGCTGGGGCTGATCATGCCAGGAAAGCCTGACCAGAACCTCTGGCTCCGTGATTACTAAAGGCTCCTCTACTCTGAGTCTCTTTTCTCCATCACTCCTCCCACCCAATCCCTCCAATACCGCAAGACTACCCTACATCTAACACTTAATACCTACAAAAAGAAGAAAAATGCTAATCCAGAAGCAACGACAGAAAAAATCAGTAGATGGAATAAAATAGTTTAGATAAGATGCAATGCTACTATGCACAGGTGAATATTGGAGTAGTAAACTCAGTATTTTCCAGATAAAAATGACTAAGAAATAATTCCCAGGTTTCTCTAAAATCCCTGGGGTTATTTCCTGAAACAGCAAAAAAGAGATACTTAGAGACAGAGCAAGAACTTCTTAATCCTGGTGGCTAAAACTTCGCAAGGAACTCGGACTCGGTCTGACCTAATCTAAAAGAAAGACGGGACCTGAAAGGAGTGTAACAACAAAAGTCAAGTTCACTTCTAAGTCTGCAAATAAGGTCCCACAGTACAAAAGAGAGGAAGAGTGTCATATCCTTTCAATTGCTTACAGCCTCCTCCTGTGAGTTATGTGCATTCTCTGCAAAAATAAGATGTCCTCCTAAGAACTGTTTTGCTGGTATTGTTACTTATCCCAAGCCTGAGAATTTTTGAAATTTGTATATCCATATTTTAGATCAATATTTCAAACAAACTTTACCTCCTCATGCATTAGAAATTAAAAAAAATAACTCTAATTAGTGTTTTGTTAATGCTTATAATTTATATGCTTGGCTTTGAAGATCAAAAAATAGTGTACATGTACTTACATGTTATTTCTCTCACACACTCTGATGTTATCTGGCCATTCTCTAAATTAAAACAACAGGATTGAAAATATTGAGTCATGGGTGTGTGTGTGTGTGTGTGTGTGTGTGTGTGTGTGTGTGTGTATGTGTGTGTGTGTATCAGAGTTTCAGGGTAGAAGTGAAGCAGAGGAAGGGTGCAGTGGTCAGATACATTGGCTCTGATGTCAGAATTTCACACTAGCTTGTGAACTTGGGCAGGTCACTAATTTCTTGGGGCCTCAGTTTCTTCTATAAAATGGGAATTAAGCTCAATACTACTTGCAAAGTGTTTAGTACAGTGTCCAGCATAAAATGTATGTGTGATACATGTAGAATAGTAGTTAAGAACATAGACTCTATCACAGAACACCCTGGGTTCAAATCCCAACTCAACTACTTACTAATTGGGCAGTTATTCAACTTCTCAGTGACTCTGTTCCTTCATCTGTAAAATGAGAATAATTATAGTGTTTATCTCATAGAGTTGCAGTGAATATTTAAAGAGTTAGAATATATAAACCCCTTAGAAAAGTACCCAGCACACAGTAAGTGTTCACAAGCAGTTGCTATGATTATTATTCTAAAATTGCACTATCCAATAAATGTGGCAATTGAGCTTCTGAAATATAGTTAGTCCAAATTGTGACATATTCCAAGTATAAAATACACATCAAATTTTAAATACTTAATATAAAAATGTAAAATATTTTAATAATTTTTATATTGATTACATTTTGAACTGATATTATTGATATATTGAATTAAATATATTTTTATAATAAATTTTACATGTTTCCTTTTATTTTTTAAATGTAACTACTAGAATATTTAAAAGTACATATGTGGGCCAGACAGGATGGCTCATGCCTGTAATCCCAGCATTTTGGGAGGCCAAGGTTGAAGGCTTACAGGAGTTCGAGACCAACTTTGGCATCAGAGCGAGAACTCATCTCTACAAAAAAAATCAAAAAAGTAGCCAGGTGTGGTGGTGTGCACCTGTAGTCCCAGCTATTCAGGAGGCTGAGATGGACAGATCAACTGAGCCCAGTAGGTCAAGGCTGTGGTTAGCTGTGATTTTGCCACTGCACTCCAGCATGGGTGACAGAGTGAGTCTCTTTCTCAACAACAACAAAAGAACATACGTGGCCTGCATTATATTTGTATTGGACAGTGCTTTTTTAGAATATAGAAATCTACAAAATAAAAAAGAAAGAAAGGCCGGGTGTGATGACTCATGCTAATCCCAGCACTTTAGGAGGCTGAGACAAGAGGATTGTCTGAGCCCAGGGGTTTGAGACCAACCTGGGTAACATGGCAAGACCTCATTTCTATAAAAAATAAAAATAAAATAAAATAAGAAAACAAGAAAAAATAAATCTTAGAGCAAAAAGTTCATTAAAAAGGACCCTAGCTTTTGGTTTAGTTCAAAATTTGGGATATTTGTGGTAAGCTTTTTGTCATTCAAAATAAGAAGCATTGAGGATAAACAAGGGAATTACAAAGTACTAAACAAAGCCAATAGAACTGCCATAGAAGTTAATGCAATAATAGGTTGCATTAATTTTTCCAGAACCAGTGTTCTTTTCTCCTCTGGGGTGTTTCATTCAGTTGTGAGATTACATTTATGGAGAAACATAGGCACCCTAGAGCATATTCTTGGTAAGACTCCTAGGAAGATGAGGGGTTCTCATCACCACACCATGAAAGGAAGGAATTGTGGGTGGTTAAGAATGGAGGTATATTCAGCCAGGCAAGGAGAAGACTTACAGCAAGGCATGATAACTATTCTCAAATACCAGACAGTCTGTCATGTGGAAATGGAATTGACCCAGAGGGTTCAGTTAGGTCCAAGTTACAGAGGAGGAGAATATTTGAGCTTCAGTACAGGCAGCAACTTTTTAACTATCAGAGTCATTCCAAAATGGAATGACCAACATTATAGAATATTCAAGGCTTCATCACCAGAAATTTAAGCAGGGAATTGTCAAGAGGTAGGTAGATGGAAGACCTCCAAAAGCCTTTCAAACTCTGAGATTTCACGATTAAAGTCTTTGCTACTAATTCTGGAATCGAGTTGCCAGTTCATGCATCATAACCAGAATGACTGGAATCCCATGTTTTTATTTAGTTCCTTTTTTTCTTTTTTTTTTGAGTTGCGCCCAGACTGGAGTGCAGTGGCCGCTCCCGGCCACCGCAGCCTCGACCTGTTGGGCTCCGGCGATCTTTCCGCCTCAGCCTTCCAAGTAGCTGGAACGACAGGCGCGCGCTACCACGCCTGGCTAATTTTTTGATTTATTGTAGAGATGAGGTCTGGCCAAGTTGCCCAGGCGGGTCTCGAACCCGCGGGCTCAGGCTTTTTTTTTTTTTTTTTAAGATACTGGTGCTAGCTCAAGAAAACAGGGGTTACCATAGAGAAACTCAGAAGAATGCAGGGAGTGGGACAAAGACACAGCAGGCTTGTTGGAAACTAACAGGAACTGAAGCAGCATTTGCTATCTTCCTCTCAGAGGCTGCTTGATCTCTTTCTTGTGATAGCTCCGCTTTTCTCAGCATCCATTCTTAGAACTAACTGGCTTCATGTAACTTTATTCATTCATCATTTGTTTTCTGGTAGTTTCAGCTTGCTGCCCTAGCCTTGAGTCTACTCTATGACCTTAGAGTTTGAATTCTCCCACCTAAATGTTTCCGTTTTTCATTCTCCCAGTTTTAGTTTTGTGAGAGGAACAATTGGTCCAACTTTCTGTTTCAAGCCAGGTCACTGGCCACAGTATTGATGGGCTTTCCTTGGGTCAGATGGCTTCCGCCACTGATCCAATATTTAGGACTGGGGAATTTTCTTTATGTGAGAAGGGAAGTTTTTACCAGAAGTAGATCTGACAGTCTGAAGTTACTTATATTTTTAGTATCCCCAATGAAAGATAGAGGCTATAGAGTTTACACATAGAAATTTAGAGATCTACTTCAACTTATTCCCTGTATTAAGAAGAGAGAGTCTATTCGAAAGGTCCTGGTTTGAGACTAATAGAAATGTGGGTTTTACTCCTGAATATGTTCTAGGACCTGGCTATTCAAAATGTGGTCCACCGATCAACAGCATCAACATTACCTACGAGTCTGATAGAAATCTGAATCTCACACCCCATCCCAGACCTATCAAATAAGAATCTACATTTTAATAAGATTTCCAGGTGATTTGAATTCATGTTAAAGTTTGAGCAGTGTTGCCTAGAATGAATTTGTTTGGTTTAGGCCTCCTAAAAGTTACTGAAGACTTTTACTAGAAAAATTCTTGTGGTATGTTGTAGACATATGATGACCAAATGATAAATTTTCAGAAAATTTGTGTTAGTTGATTTTATGCTTGGTGGCCTGAAATTAGCTGTTGTGGGAGTATTTACACCATGGAAATTGACAAATGGCACAAATTCATTTCTGTTTAACTAGTTGTTAAACTTGTACCAGCACACCACTGGACAGCTCTAAATCTCCTAAATCAATCTGGAATTAGACAAAATTCCTGGAGGCTTTTGTGCAGAGAAGCTGCCATACATGAAACAAGACAAAATGAGTTCCAGTCTGTCACTCACTGAACTTTCAACCTTGTGATGAAAAAAAACCCCATTATTCTAGATAGTTATTTCCTTATGAAAACCAATTTGATTCTGAAATAAGCACGAGGGGAAAAGGGAATATAAGGGTTGGTAATACTTAAAATCCAGATAGGCAGACAGATAAGCATTGGAAATTTTCTCAGCTAACAGCTAGACAGTTTTGGAGTTGAAACCCAGGCATAGAATAGCAGTTTCTTTGTAGAAAAGAAGATAAGAGTGGTTAGATTCTGGTTCCAGAGACATACCCATGATGGCACGTGCCTTTGGCTTCAGCTACTTGGAAGGCTGAAGCGGAAGGATCACTTGAACCCAACAAATCAAGGCTGTGGTGGCTGTGAGCTTGTCAATACACTCTAGCCTGGGTGAAATAGTGAGACTTCAACTCAAAAATAAAAAATAAAAAAAGAGAGGTGATATTCTAGCACACATGGGTGCAAGAACAACATGGATCATATTAAGAAATAGACAGATATTGAAAGGAGTGCTAGAACTGCTTATTCGTTTTGCCTTTCTGGCTAAGAGCTCCCACCAGTTCTTTGATAATAACATTTAGTATTTATTGAATGCTGACTTGGTGCCTAGTACTTTAGTAATCACCTCAGTAAATTATCTCAGTATTAGCTTCATATCACAGATGAGAAAACCAAGGCCCAGAGAGGTAAAGAAATTTGTTCCAGGTCACGCAACCACTAAGTGATAATATTGGAATTCAAATTCAGGCAGTTTGGCGGTAGAGCACAGCTGCCTAACCAACACACTCTACTGCTTCTCTTCATTGAGAAGAAACTCATCTGTTTCCTGGAGTTCCCATTTCAGAGTATAGATTTTCGTAGTTTTTATAAAATCTCAAGCTAAAGAATCTATGTTTTGCTATACACATAACTGGACTCTGGATCCCACCTGACTCGTGCTATCAAGTTCTGATGTTCAGAGTGTGCAGTCAGGTGAGCTGTACCTGTATAGGACCTGACTTTAATGAGGCTACTACTGTAAGTATACTACACATTACTCTGAGTGCCAATACTGGGTGTTTAAGTCCTCCTGCTAGGTCAGGAAATATAAAAATAACCACAGGTGGGAGCCAACTGACCCCAGTTGAGGGAAAGAAAGGGATGTAGAGTCTAAGGACCAGCACCTCTCATCTAGGTGTCTGTTTTTGTCTGAAATGGGCTGGGTAAAGTTGCTCCAATTCTGGCATTTATCCTTAAAGGGAATTAGTTTTCTTCATCTATGTATAGTTGAGTATACTGCTTGACACAGGCAGCCACTCAGATATTTGTGGAAAGAGGGGAGGACGAGAAGGACAGAAGAAAAGTTATAAAGGTAGATTCAAGTTCTTTAAATTTGTTCGCAAAACAGTCACAAGTGGTTGCGCTAAGTAACTGCTTAGGTGTTAACAAAGCAATACAATTGACATCTTATTTTTCATATAGATGAATACTATGTATAAATGTGAAATAAAGCATCTGGGAACGACCTAGTTTGATCCAGTTCATCTTTGTGTGGGCAGCTTCACGGAAGCAGTTAATTTTGTAGACATGCCATCCTAATTGAGTCGCTAATACATGCATGCATAAATTCATCTACTCAACAAACATTTATTGAGGGCTTCCTATGGGCCTGGTACTGAAGTATGTGCTGAGGTTACAAACATTATAAGACATGATTTCTGCCCATAAAATGCTCAGACTGGTGGAAAAAACAGATATATTATGGTGATGGTTGAACAACTCTATAAATACACTAAAAACTACTGAATTGCACCATTTAGATTGATGAAAAGTAGTAATGTGAATTATATATCAAGAATGTTTAAAACAAGCAAACAAAAACAAATATAAGTCCTGAGTACGGAACAAAACCAGGAAGAGGTGGCCTTAACTCAGCGTGGGAAGAGATGACAGAGGCTTCATTAGGGAGGAAAGCCTGGGCTAAAATCTTAGGAAAAAAAAGTTACCCAGGTGATGCGATAAAAGATATTGAGTCCAGGGACAGAACAAGCAAAACTTTTGGAGACAAGAAGCCACGTGTGTGCGTGTGTGTTTGGGGAGGTTGGCACAGGCCAGAAGCGAACTTCAGAGTGGTCATTCAGGGGTTAACCTGGGAAGTGAAGAATCCGTGATCAGATTTGTTCTAGATAAACCATACCTCATGGAAAGGACACTTTGTGTGTGTGTCAAAACAATCTGTGCGTAAGTCTCAGATCTGCCATTTTACAACTGGAAGAGTTCTATCAGTGTCAGGTATTATTCAAATACACTAGCGAGGGGAAATGTAGAGAAGAGTAATGTAAGATTTCATGTTGGACTAGGTTGATCTTGCGTTGAGTTAAAAGGAAAGTTTGTTAGTGAACGGGACACGCTCTCGGTGGTGGGGAATTGCCTGGAGAATCCTTAAAGTCTACCCGGCTGGAACGTGGCAGAGGAAGCGGTGGAATTCTTCAGGGTGTGTGTTTTTCAGTATTTTAAGCTAGGTCCCCTTTCACAACCTGTTAAAATTATCATTGTGAGCACACTTGCAGGAACAAAACAAAAAAAAAGGAAGAAGAGGAAGAAAAGAATAAAATAATTACGGCATCGCCAACGATCGTATTTTCCTGAAGGTGGTTAAGCTGTCGTACCGGAACTACGAAACGGAGGGTCCTGGGAAGCACGGAGGACTGACAGTAACACCGCCACGCCAGCAGTGAAGCCCATTTTGGTCCCCGCCCGGTTCCCCTTGCCTCTTCTAACATCTTCCCCCTTCGCCAATTCCGGAACGGAACTCTTTTTTCATTCTTCCCAGTGGAAACGTAGGATCAATTTTGTGAACACAATCCGGAATGCTCAACATGGCGGCTGCCATAAGGTGCCTCAGTAGGGGTAAGGCACGGGGTTGATTTGCGGGGGGAATGCTTTGGCATGGAATCTTCTGTTGCAGCAGAGTGCAAGCTGGACTCTCCTAGGCCCGGGTCTGTTCTGGGTGCTCGAAATGCCTCGTCTGTCGGTACTCCAGAGGGTCATTACTACCACTACAGGTTTCTCTCCATTCTGGAGCCGTCCACCCTGAGGGTGGAGTGGGAGGTGCTTCAACACCCCTTCCGCCCTCTGTGGGTCAGTCAGCGATTGGGTTCTATCTCAGATACTGGGGTGTGGGCTGGGTAGGAGGCGGGGAGAGGTGGAGTTTGATAAGCGAAGAGTTTTGGTAAAAGAAAAGTGGTATATTGAAGTGACTTGCATCTATCTGTATACTTTAACAGACTTCGAAGTGCCTTCTAAATTACATCGTTGCAGGCGATTCCAGTTCTTAAACTTCCAGACGGTGTTTAATTTGGATTATCTTTTATCATTTAGAGGTTAATTCGGTAGTACTTTTTGGTAGCATCTCTTTTCAGCAGTTAATAAAATTCAGTTTGTTAGCTAGGATGACAGCTATTTTTTGTACAATGCTTTTTTTGTTTTTGCAGCACTAAGATAGAGGTGGCAGCCAGCATCGCCCCCATTTTACAGAGGAAGAAACTGATCTTATTAGGAATGTGATCAAGTTCATATAACTACTAAGTGACGGGAAGGACTGAAGCTTGCACTTCAGTCAAGTGCAAGTGATTCTTTTTTTAGCACTGCATCACAATTTTCTCTTTGAGCTTTTCACAGGAAAACTCAGTGTCAAGATAGTGGTTGCTCAAAAGTTAGGGGTGACAGCTAGTCACGGTGGCTCATGCCTGGAATCCTAGCACTTTGGGAGGCTGATGCAGGAGAATCGTTTGAGCACACTAATTCGATACCAGTCTGGGCATAATAGTGAACTCTTGTCTCTACAAAAGTCAAAAAAATTGCTGGGTGCTGTGGAAAGCCCTGTAGTTCTAGCTTCTTGGGAGGCTGAGGTGGAAGGATCGCCTGACCCCAGAGGTGGAGGCTGCTGTGTGCCATGATCCTGCCACTGCATTCCAGTCTGGATGACAGAGTGAGACTCTGACTTAAAAAAAAAAAAGAAGGGTGACAGATCACAACAGGCCCTGATGACTAGTACGTGAGCAAACCAAAATGTATATTGTTACTGAAAAGAGATTGATGGATTCTCTTCATGTATGAAAGAAATCACATTATATTAGACAAAACCAAAGAAACCAAAAAGTAAAAATGATTCTGTTTTCCTTCTCATCACATATTCTTCTCTTGGCTTCCAGGATACCTCACACTTAACATTTATTCCTATTTTACCTGTCCTTCCTTCTCATATTACATAGCTGGTTCCTCCTTTCCTCAGTCTCTTTACTTGGAGTGTCCTAGGAGGCAGGATTCTATCCTTCATTCTCATCTCTTCTGTATCTAAATTAAATCCTTTGGTGGTCTCATCCAAATTTTGTGGCTTTGCCTATATCTTAATGGCTTAATTTTAGATCACATTTATATCTACAAGTATGACCTCTCCTGAACTTTAAATTCTTATATTCGTCTTAGTATTCTAGATCTTTACTTGGATAGTTTATCAGCACCTCACAATCATTGAAAGTCAAACTCATTATCATAGACTGCAGTCTTCTTCATCTCATTTGATGGCAACTCTATCTTACCAACTGTCCATGCCAAACCTCAGAATATCTCCGATTCCTCTCTTTTTCTGATGCTTCACATTAAGCAGTTGGCAAATCATGTTGACTTTATTCTCAAAATAAATTCATTCTTACTTCTTACTATTCCACTATAGCTCCCTTGTTCCAAGTCACTGCCATCTCTTACTTGGATTTCTTTATAGTCTACCCTCAATAAGTAGTGAAATTGTTTCTTTAATAACAAATCAAATCATGCTACTCCTTTTCTCAGAACTCTGTAAAGCCTTTCCACTTCTCTAAATTCAAAGTCCTTAGGCTTGTGGCTGTGCTGTTCATTTTTGAGCACTTCAAATGTGGCGTTTGAATTGAGTATATTAAATACACATATTTTGAGGGTTTAATATTTTAAAAGTATGTAAAATATCATAATTTTTTTACATTGATAATGAAATAATTATTTTGGGGTATTAGCGGTAATAAAATATTGATATTGATTTCACTGTTTATTTTTAGCTTATTTTATTGTGGCTATTAGAAAATTGCACATGTGGCTCACATTATACTTCTAATGTATAGCATGGGTCTACATTCTTCCATATCATCCGGTGTCTGCCCTCTCTTACCCCCCTCTCACCCCCTGCCCCCTCCAGCTTACCTCCCTCTCTGATCTCTAATTACCTTCCCCACTCTCTGCTCTATCCACACCGGCTTCCTTGTTTCTTAAACACACCAAGAACACTCCTTCCTGCCTTGGGAACTTTGGCCTGGAACACTTTTTCTGGATATTTACATAGCTGACTTTCCCATTTCTTTCAAGTCTTTGCTCAAATGTCACCTTTATAATGAAAGCTACGTTAACCACCTTACTTAAGATTGCAAATCAGTCAATCTCTTTTATACCGTACTCTTTTCCTCCCCCAATTATTTTTATTAATAATATCTCCCCTAACTGAAATGTAAGCTCCAGAAGCATAGGAATTTTTATCTGTTTTGTTCAGTGATGCATCCTAAATGCTTACAGCAGTGCTAGCACGTTTTGTTGGCACATTCATTGTTGAATGAATTAATGAAATGGTTCATCAAAAAAATGCCCCCCATGTGTTGTAATGCATAATATTCAAAACAATTTGAATCTAGTTTTTACTCTCATTTGTTCAAACTTCTTTCATTCATTCAACAGATATTTATTGAGTCTTTACTTGCCACACTGTGCTAGGTGTTAGTGATACAACGGTGAACAAGGTATACACATTTTCTGCCTGTGGTGCTTACCATCTATTGAGGAGCAGACATTAAATGGATAACTTTTTTTTTTTGAGTTGAAGTGTCACTCTGTTGCCCAGGCTGGAGCGCAGTGGCACACTCATGGCCACCGCAGCCTCAACCTGCTGGACTCAGGTGATCCTTCTGCCTCAGCCTTCCAAGTAGCTGGAACCACAGGCATACACCACCATGCCTAGCTAATTTTTTGAATTATTAGGTCTCACCAAGTTGCCCAGGCTGGTCTCGAACTTGTGGGCTCAGGCAATCCTCTCCCCTCAGCCTCCCAAAGTGCTGGGATTACAGGCGTGAGTCACTGTGCCCACGGGATACTTACTTCTTTAATTACAGTTGTCCCAAGTGCTATGAAGGAAGGGTGCAAGATGCTTTAAGAGTATGAGGAGGACCTCATTTGGAGAGTGGGCCCCTTGTAGTCCAAGCTTCCCCTGCTAGGTAAGTGTTCTAGGAACCCGTCAGCGTCAGGGTACCAGCTAGCCTTGTTGCGAGAGGCTGTGTTTGGCTTTAGTGAACTTTTTCAGAGATTCTTTCAATGCATTTGACCATTTTGGGTAATTTATGAGCGCACCTGCCCCACCACACAGAGTGTTCAATAGTTTTTGACCCAAAACAGCATGACCCACATGCTCCACCCTCCCTATTCACCCGATCTTACATTGAGTGACTTTTTTTTTGTTTTCCTGAATGAAAAAGTCCTCAAAAGGAAATGGTTCACCAATGTGGAAAAGATGAAACAAAGAACAGCAGAAGCAGTAAAACACATCAAAATTGATGACTTCCAAAACTGTTCAGAGCAGTGGAAAAAGCATCTCGATAGGTGTATTGTACCAAACAGAGAGTACTTTGAAGGTGACTGAAGTTTAAACATGTAAGAATAAATAGAATTTTTTTATGCATAAATTTCATTTTGGAGGGGGCCACCCTCGTGTATGAGAGACCTAATCTATTCTGAGTCTTCAGGGAAGACTGTTCTAAAGAAGTAATGTTTAGGGAGAGTCCCTGTAAGATGACTGGGTTACAATGAATTAGGTGTGTGAAGATGGAGTGGGAAGTGATGGCAGAGAATGTCACAGATGGGAGGAAGTGTATTTATGAAAATTCTAAGGTGGTAGAGAACAGGTTGTGTTCATGTAACTGGAAGGAGGCGAATGTATTTGAAGCATCAGGGACATGAGGGAGAGTAGTGTTAGATGATGCTTACTAGATAGGTTAGAAGTAGCTCACGGGGTACCTTGGTAAGAATTTCTTTAGTAAAAAGAGCCAAGTGGAGCTATTCAAGTGTTTTAAGGACATGATAATATTTTCATTTTTAAAGGATCCCTCTTACTAATAATAGGTGGAAAAGAAATGGAAAAGGCCAAGACTAGAAGACAGAACAGTTTGGAAGTTGTTGCAGTAATCCAGGTGATAGATGATTGTGGCCTGAACTATCGTGGTTGTAGTGAGAAGGCAAAAACACTAGATGAATAAGATATCCAAGGGAAAGTGAGGATTATAGAGTCAGGTGAGAAGGCAGTTTAGGACTTATCCCTGGGAACTCTAACCTTCCACTCTCAATTATAAGAGTAAGAAAGGAGATGGAGTAGTTTCCATCTCATTGCTAGGAAATGGGAGAGACTTGAGAATGAGTGCAGACTAAGGGGCTCATCAGTAGTAGTTTGGGAAGTTCTGAGGGCCTTTTCCTTGAAATAGCAAGTGAGATTAACTGCTAAGGGTGAGGGGAGAAGAAATGTATAAATAAAGGAGATGAAATAATACAGATAGGCTAATTGACTAGAGGAATTGAAAATGCAGATATGGTCTAACAGTGCTACTTAAATAGTATTTTTGTCTTTGGTTTCTTTTAGTCTGTAGCAGCTGGGTAAATTTTTGTTGAAAAGTTTAATCTCTGTTATGGGATTATAAATAGTGGCTGATTTTTTTGGGGGGGTAGCAGGTTGCAATTGATGTGTTCAATATATGTGTGTGTGTATATATATATATATATATATATATGTATATGTATATATGATTGTTTTTTCCCCAAGAGAATTACTACTTACTACTTCTTACTACTTTGGGATCTTCAAAAGTTGTTGGGTTCTTGTTTAGCATAATTAGAATTGTTTGGAAGTGTTTGCCAAGCATTGAATGGATAATTGCTTGTTCCTTCATTTACCATATGTAATTTTTCAAGATAGCTGTTTTCTTTAAAAGTGTGGAGCATGACTCTGCATGCCAGGATAACCTAATAAATTTGAGATTCTCAAGGGCAGGAACTGGGTCTCTTAGTCTGTTTTACTTTTTCTTTCTGACCATTGTAGACACTTGTGGTTCTTTTGCCACACAGACTTTCCAGTGGTAAATTGGTCTCTTACATTGCCTTAGCTGTCACTCCTGTATGTTCACAATTCAGTTTTGGTGGTTATCTTGTACTTCACCTTGAAAGATTTGAGATGAAATTGAATTGTTAGGCTTGTGGCTTTGATGACATTTGAGCTGATGATAAGAAATAGTAGGCCATAGGAAGAATTGGAAATGGTGTGTCCCAGACCAAAGCAACATTAAATGCAAGGGCCCTGGGGCGGGAATTACTTTGATATGTTTGAGGAAAAGAAAAAAGACTCACAGCGAGCAAGTGGGAGAGGTATACTGAATGGTAGGCAGGGGCCAGCTCACGTCGAGCCTTGCCGACCATAGTGAAGACTTTGTAGCTATTCTGCATGCACATTGCTATCCACTTGGAAACTTAACTTACCGAAATGAATTCATTTGATGTGTAGATCAAGTATTAGAATTTCTATACCATTGGTTGTTGTAAGTTTTTATTTAATGAACAGAATTTTAGGATATTAGAACAACCATTTTATGTGAAAATCTATTTGCAGAGTACTAATTTTAAAAATGAATCCGGGCTTGGTGGCTCAGCCTGTAATCCCGTGCTTTGGGAGGCTGAGGTGAGTGGATTGCCTGAGCCCGCGGGTTCGAGACCCGCCTGGGCAACTTGGCGAGACCTCATCTCTATAATAAATAAAAAAAAACTAGCCGGGCGTGGTAGCGCACGCCTGTAGTTCCAGCTACTTGGAAGGCTGAGGCGGAAGGATCACCAGAGCCCAGCAGGTCGAGGCTGCGGTGGCTGGGAGCAGCCACTGCACTCCAGTCGGGGCGACAGAGTGAGACTCCAACTCAAAAAAAAAAATAAAAATAAAAATAAAAATTGAGCTGGACACAGTGGCTCAAGCCTATAATCCCAGCACTTTGGGAGGTGGAGGCGAGAGCATTGCCTGAGTCCAGGGGTTTGACACCAGCCTGGGCAACTTGGGGAGACCTCGTCTCTACAATAAATAAAAAAATTAGCTGGGTGTGGTGGTGCATACCTGTGGTTCCAGCTACTTGGAAGGCTGAGGTGGAAGGATCACCTGGGCCCAGCAGGTGGATTGAGGCTGTGGTGGCCATGAGAGTGTCACTGCATTCCAGCCTGAGTGACAGAGTGAGGTTCCTATTCAAAACAAACAAAGAACAACTACAAAAAAAACCCCAAATTGAGTTTAAGCCACTTCAACAGAAAATATAAATGGCCAAACATATGAAAACATTCTCAGCCTAACTCATTAGAAAAATGCAAATTAAGACAACTTTTTCATCTATTAAGTTGGCAAAAACTAAACTGTTTGGTAACATGCTATGTTGCATGAGTGTGTGGAAACAAGTGATCTTTTCATTGCTGGTGGGAAATATATGTGGCACTATTATTTTAGGCAGCAGTATTTATCACAATTACAAATGTTTATATCCTTTGACTCAGTGAATTTGCTTCTAGAAATTATGTAAGTATTCTTATACAAATACAATATTATGTTTGTATAACGTTATTCACTTAGCACTGTTTGTAATAGTAAAAACTATTGTTAATGACTGAATTGTTGGTCACTGATCAAGTAAATTATAATACAGCCACACAGTAGAATATTTGCAGCCCTAAAAAAGGTTCGTTTGTTGTTTTGTTGTTTTTTTTTGAACTGGAGTCTCACTCTGTTGCCCATGCTGGAGTGCAGTGGTATACTCAACGGCTACCACAGCCTTGACCTGCTGGACTCAGGCGATCTTTCCACTTCAGCCTCCCAAGTAGTTGGAATTACAGGCATGTGCCACCATGCCTGGCTAATTTTTTTGACTTATTTTAGAGACGGGGTCTCGCCAAGTTGCCCAGGCTGGTCTTGAACCCCTGGGGCTCAGGCAATCCTCTTGCCTCTGCCTCCCAAAGTGCTGGGATTACAGGCGTGAGCCACCGTGCTGGGCAATAAAATCTTTTTGAACTATTATGAAATGATCTCTGTAACATATGCATATACACATCTTTATGAAAGGCATGTATGAAATTATCACATATACATCTCATATGTGTGTGTACTTGTGAAAACAGGCTTTAATAACTTTATGTGAAAATCCAAAATGTAGTGTAGTGAGTAGAGTATCCCACCATTTTTACAAAATAGGAGGGAAATATATTGGTACCTATATGCTTATATGTGTATGTAATATTTCCAGAATGATACAAAATAAATTACTAACATAGGGAAGCTGGGGATCTGGAGGAGGACTTTACTTTTTTATATTCTTTTGAAATCTTTAAATAAAAACATTTTTCTAATATTTCTACATACAAAAGACTATAACATACGTAGAATAATAATAGCTTGAAATTCTGAATACTCACTATTAAGTTTTTAAAAAATAGAACATTATCAATACCTCCAAGGACCCATGTGCCTTTTTCTTATTTCCACTACTTCTTCCTTAGAGGTAACCACTTTTCCTGACTTTCTATCTTAACACTCCCTTATACAGTTTTAACATATATAAATATGTACCCCTAAATACAATATTGTTCAGTTATGTGTTTTTGAAATCATACCAAATGAATTCTTTTGCCACTTGCCTTTTTAAAATTATATGTTATATTTGTGGAAATCACCTGTGTACATGTAGTTTAATTTGTAGTCCTATAACTTTCCATTATAGGAATATAATGGGAATATATAATGTATTTATTCTATTGTAGAAAAAGGTTTGTGTTCTTTCCTGTAGTTTTGCTATTACAAACAATGATATATATTATATATTATTCTTGCACATGTTTCTTAGTTCACATGTGCAGAGTACATGCCTAGAAGTGGTATTGCTACATCATTGAGATATGCATGTTCAGCTTTATTGGGTAATGCCATATTATTTTCCAAAGTAATATTTTAATTCACAGGTTTATCTACAGGGTGTAAAATTTACCTTTATTTGACATTTTCAGTCACCTCTGACTTTTTTTAAAGACTTGCCAATCTCTTTGTATGTATGTAAAACAGTGCTACATAAATTATCTGACCTGTAAACTGTTATCTGTCCATAATAATATCAAAGCTTCCATGATTGTGAAAATTGTGTGAAAAAGATATTGTCATTTGAACTCAACAATGTACTTAGTGATGTGGTTGATTTTCATGGTGGTGTAATCTTAATTTGGTTGCAGTCCTGCAGTAGGTGCACTGACCACACCCTTTAAGTAACACTGATATAAAATGATATTTTATTGTGGCTTAAATTTATATTTACCTGATTACTTTTTTTTTTTTTTTTTTTGAGTCAGAGTCCCATTCTGTCGCCCAGACTGGAGGGCAGTAGCACTCTTCCGAACACTGCAGCCTCAACCCGCTGGGATCCAGCAATCCTTCCGCCTCAGCCTTCCAAGTAGCGGGAACTACAGGTGCGCGCTACCATGCCCGGCTAATTTTTGATTTATTGTAGAGATGAGGTCTCACCAAATTGCCTGGCCCGCAGGCTCAGGCAGTCCACTCGCCTTGGCCTCCCAAAGTGCTGGGATTATAGGATGAGCCACTGAGCCCGGCCTACCTGATTACTAATAAGGAGTGCATCTTTTCAAATATTTATGCATCATTTGTGTTTCCTCTTCATTTACATACCTGTTCATCTCTTTTGTTCGTTTTTCGACTGGGTTGATTTTACATATCTGAGATATTACTCCTTTATCAGTTATATGTGTTGCTAATATATCCTCCCAGTTTTTAGCTTATGTTTTTATTTTCTTTAAAGTTTATTTGATAAATAGAAATTCTTAACACAAATGCAGTCACTTTTAGTTTAATACACTTTGGGTCTTTTTTGTGAAATTGCTTCCTCCCCAACTGTCATAAAGATATTTTTCTATATTCTGAAATCCTTTAAGTTTTGCCATTGACATGCAAATCCTTAATCCCATCTAGATTTGATTTTTCTGGGTATGGTATGAGATCCAAATATGGTGGTAGGATCCAAATATACTTGTTTCCTGATGGAAAATCACTTGTCTCACCCCACTTATTGAATTCTTTGCATGGAGATTTGCAATAACATTTCTGTCATATTCCAAATATCCATATTTGAATTGCTGAGCTATTTTGTAAAATTAGTTGGTCTTTATCTATTTGTGCCAACATCAAAGTATCTTAATTACCATAACTTTATAACAAATCTTCATCATTGGTAGGGTAAGTCCCCCACATTGTTTTTATTTTCAGAAGTACTTGGGCAACTATAAATGAATGAATGAAAAATGAATAAAATGTAAATTATTTTAAAAATCCAGGGATACGTATACATATTCCCTAATAACAGAGCTAACATACTTACATGAAGAACCTAGCACTTTGGGAGGTCAAGGCAGAAGGACTGTTTGAAGCTAGAAGTTTGAGATGAGCCTGGACAGCATAGTAAGACCCTGCTTCTACAAAAATAAACAATTAGTCAGACATGGTGGCTTGAACCCGTATTCCTAGCTACTTGGGAGGCTGAGACGAAATGATCGTATGAGTCCAGGAATTCAAGGTTACAGTGAACTATGATGGTGCTACTGCTCTCCAGCCTGGGCGACAGAGTTATATCCTGTATCTATTAAATAAACAAATAAATAAGAAGATAAAATTGTTTAAATATTAGATGTGTTTACCAGTTTTAGTTTTGAGAAGTGTGGTTTCCATTATTACACTTTTAAAAGCATGATTAAGAATCACAAACTATTGAATGTTTTTGTTTTAAAAATACTCATTTTTAGAATATAAAAAATTATGACTATAATGATATTTAACGTTAATATTTTATGTTTTTTCCTTTCAAGTCTTGATACGTCACCAAAGACATAGTCTTTCCAAGATGGTTTATCAGACATCTCTTTGTTCTTGTTCTATAAATGTTCAGGTACCCAACAGACATTTTGCTGCTGCTACAAAGTAAGTATTTTTAAGTTATTATTTCAATTACTGTCATTTAAAATTTTTATTAACAAGCATGATTAGTTTCATAAAGACTCACAGGGATATATATTTGTAAAAGTTTATCATTTTTGCTTCTTTTACTTTATAGTCCTGAAGGAAAGACAGGACTTATCATAATAATACCTAACATTTACTAGACATTGACATTCAGTAACTAACTATTCTCCACAACAATCTTATGAGGAAACTCTTGTTATTATACTCATTCTACAGAGAAGAAAATCAAGTCACAGATAGGTTATATAACTGGCCCAGGGTCAGAGAGCTAGTAAGGGTGGGAGCTAGGATTTGAATCCAGGGAATTTATTATAGAAACTAAGTTTTTTCTGGTATGCTACAACTGCCTTTTTAGAACAGAACTCACTGTTCCAATTAATGAATTTTAATTAAGGTGTACTCTGTGTGTGTAGGTCTTTCTGCTGTTTAAATAACATTTTTTTCCTCTTAGGTACTTTTTGTAGATCAGTTGTCATAGGACTATGATTACGTAGTAGAATTTCAGATGTGCGTAGTGTGTTTTTCTCTTGGGTTGTTATCTCTTTCTGCCTTGTGAACATATTTGTTTATTATGGATATTCATTATTTTGAGAACATTTTATCTTTAAATATTGTTTTAGTTTATCCTCTAGACATGCTTCATTTTATGTCTTCTCCAAGTTCTGCTCCAGTACAATTTTAAGCATACTTTTCAAAAACCTAGAAAACATAGTGCAGAAATATGCATACTTTTAAAATTTAAAAGCAGGGTTTTTTTATGTCTGACATTGTTATTTAGTAGCTTGATGAGAATTATAGTATTCATACTTTTAGTTTTTATTTTTTAATGTGTTGACTTTGTAAAATACTAAAAATAGCTTTTTTTATGGCTATTTTTTAAAATCAGGATCTGAAACAGCAGAGGGACTTGTGCTGGCCTCTCTTCTGTCAGTCTGGATCTCCCCACGCCCATGTATGTGCAGGCATATGTTCCCTATTTGCCAGCAGCTGATCTGGATTTTAAAAAGCTCACTGGTTTATCTGAGTCGGGTTTTTTTCTCTCTTTACAGTGTTTCTTTTTTTTCTTCTTCTTTGTATATCTCAATTTTTTATCCAATACTGGATATCTTTTGTAGAACAGTGGAGACTGCAGTAAATAATATGTCTGCAAATGGACATGCTTCTTCATCTGTCAGAGCATAGAGTCTATCTAGTCAGAAATTGAGCAGATTTTCATTTCCTTGTTGTCATGGTTACCAGCAGCTTCAAATTTCTGTGTAGTTTCCTTGTGCTTAGAGTGGGGGCTGGGTTGCTGGAGGGTTTTTCTCCATGTTGCTGCTCCGTGCTCAGCTTTCTGCCTTTCCTGTGCAGCTGAGCCTCAGAGGGGGGTTGCTCACTATTCTTTCCTCCTCCCCTAGCTATAGACTGCAGTTTCTTTTTACTCAGTGCTTGCAAGGCTGGTGATGGGTGGTGGGAGGACTTCTCTTTTCCAGATCCAGCCCTATTCTTAAGTAGGCCCAGCGCAGCTGAACCGTGGGGATGGGATTTTTTCAGCGTTTCTGTCCATTCTGCCCATGGTATCATGAATCTCTTGCAGGTCTTGTGGGGAAGTTTCCTGGCCCTTCCCTAGCTGGATTGGTATAGGATACTGGGCTTGGGATTGTTTTCTGACATACTCCCAAAGGAAGAAGATTTTTTTTTTTTCTTTTTTTCTGTCAGACACAATGGGTGCTTACCTGTGCCTTTTCCACCATGCCTGCAACTCTCTGCAGAGGCACTTTAGTCTCCTGCTTTGTTCCAGTCTTTCCTGGGAGCACCTGGTGGAAGGCGTGTGGAAAAGGTCCTATGAATTCAATGTGGATTCTCGTGTGTCTGAATCTCCAGTTTATACTGTTAGGCTAATCCTAAATTTTGATAGATTGCTTCTTACCTACTTGTCTTTCTCTCATGCTCTGCCACAGAGGAGACTGTGATGGGGCTGGGGTCAGGGACTGATTCTCCTCGAATTTCAGGATACTTGGTTGCATGGGATCTCTGCTCTGTGATCAGATCAAGAAAAGCTGTGGTTTTATTCATCCCTTTCTCATTGTTTATGGTCTTTCCAAACTTTTTTACATTTTAAGTGGAAGGAGAGCTTTTGCATTTGGTTTAAAAGGTAATGAATAAACCGGCATCAGAGATGTTAATGAGTTTATTTATGTGATTACACTGAGAAATAAGAATTCCAGATATTTCCATTTCATTAACATGTTCTAGGCATTTTCTCTTTAGTTCAGTTTAGTTTGATGGGAGATTGCATGATATCCCCCTCCCACTCCCTCCTTCCGATAGAAGGACTTGGTAGGGGTGGGGGCTGGGGTCTCTTGATTTTCAAAGGTCTAGAAGTAAACTTTGTTATAGCACTGATTTTTAAAACCTTGTTTTATTGTGTATGGCCATGGAATTATTTTTTCTTTCATGTTTTTGGAGTTAGGGGACAGATGAAACAGGGAGAAAGTTATTATTGAGTACAGTCTCTTATTACTTATTTTATCTGTGTGGTTTAGTTACCCAGGTAACTGCAGCCAAATTCTATTCTCTTTGATTCAGATTGCCAGGTGTTTCTCCTCCACCTTCTTCAAAACCTTACTCTAGCATGATTTATTTTATTCCCTGGTTATCACAGTATTTAAGCTGACCTGATAGAACTCTACATAATTGCATGAACAACAAATTTCTTCTGAATGTGATTCTTATGAATAAAGGTAGAGATTTTTTGACAGTCATGGAAAATAGGCTGCAGATCTGTGAGATTAACTGTTATTGAAGTTTGTCCAGTTGCAGGTTTTGGTTTTTTTTTTAAGAATGCATTTTCCTGAGAGTCCTATTTGATCCATGTTATACTTTTTTTGTGTTTTTACAAATATTTTCACCGAACCACTGTATTTTGTAAAACGAGGTCCAAAGTATAAATAAATTGCCAAATATTCAACTCAGTCTCTTTATGTATGAGACATTTATTGAGTTTTGCAGCTATTTATTAATTTAAAAAAATTTTTTTTTTTTTTTTGAGTTGCAGTGTCACTCTGTCTCCCAGATTGGAGTGCAGTGGCACGCTCAGGGCCACCACACCCTCGACCTACTGGGCTCAAGTAGTCCTTCCGCCTCAACCTTCCAAGTAGCTGGAATTACAGGCACACGCCACCGTGCCTTGATTTATTGTAGAGACGAGGTCTTGCCAAGTTGTCCAGGTTAGTCTCGAACTCCTGAGTTCAGGCAGTCCTCTCACCTCTGCCTCCCAAAGTGCTAGGATTATAGGCTTGAGCCACCACACTTGGCAATTTAAAATATCTTATTTCAGCTTTGGGGAATTTCATATTAAATGCCCAGATTCAACTATGATTGAAAATTTAGTGGTGCAGTGTGCACTTTTGTAAAGTAAGTCTGAAGGCTACAACTAGGACAGTTTGTCTATTTTAAATGGGAGAATTTCTTCCTAAAATAGGCTCTGAAGGCTCTTTTTCCCATTGGCATCTCTGCTGCTTTACTAAATACAAAGTAAAAATGTGGTTTCTCCAGTTTGGAAGGTTTCAGGATTTTATGGAGTGCTTCCAAGGTAGCTATTGAGATGTGTTGCCTCCATCCACTTGGGCACTTGCTTAGACTTGTTGTCAATCAGTCCAGAAGAACACCTGCACCCCATTAAAAATGAGAATTGTCATTATCTGCTATTCTGTTGAATTGCTCATTAGTTGGGAGGATACTATTTTTAGTGGTGGTAATAAGGATTTACTGAGTGCTAAAAGACCAATGGAATTATATGTCAGATTGGTTTTTGAGGTCTTTTTTAAAAAAATTGTATTATTATCCATTTCTTTCACATAAATTCTGTAGGACCCCATATTTGTTTTCTATTGCTACCATAACAAATTATCACAAACTTCAAGGCTTAAAACTACACAAGTTTTTCATTTTATAGTTCTGTAAGTAAGAAGTCTGACATGGATCTCACTGGGCTGAAATCAAGGTGTTGGCAGTTCTCTGGAGGCTCTGGGGCATAATCCATTTCTTCAAGAGGCCACCACCCACATTCCCTGGCTCTTGGCCCACTTGCTTCACCTTCACAGCAAGGCAAGGTTGCTTGAATTTCTCCGGTGTCATCTTTCCATCCCTGATGCTGGGAAAGGGAAAGGCTCTCAATTTTAAGGAATTACATGATTAAATTGGGCCCATATAAATGATCTAGGATAATCTCTCTATCTTTAGGTCTTTCACCTTAGTCACACCTGCAAAGTCCTTTTTGCCATGTAAGGTAACATATTCACAGGTTCTGGGAATTCGAATATGGATATCTTGGGGGGGCCTATTCTGCCTACCATAGAACCCAAACATCTTTCCAGAATACTAGTTTACTAATGTAAAACTTTTATGGCTATAAGTTGTGATTTGAATTAATGCTGAGAAAATTATATCATCCCTAGTTCTATCTTTTTTTCTTAGCTACAGATTCTTACTTGCATGTACCTGTTGAACATATTCTCTTAGATACTTTATAAGTACCTAATTAGTTTTTGTCATATAACAAACCACCGCACAATTGTTTATCATTGTTACACATCTGTGGGTCAGCTGGTATAGCCTGGGTTAGGATGGATGTCTCTGATGACTTTGATTGGTCTTGTAAGGCATCTGTGAATTTGCAGGTCAGCTGAGAATTGTCTGATGTAGCCTGGAGCTCTCTGGAGGTGGTCTCTTGTCCTCCTACTTCTGAGCTAGCCTAGGCATGTTCTTCTGATGACAATGGCAGAAATATAAACATGAAAGTGGAAACATATGAAGCCTTTTATGGCCTAAGCTTAGAGTAGAAAACTGTTACTTCTGCTTTATTTTGTCCCCCAAAACTAGTCCCTTGGCCAAATCAAGGGACTGGGAAATATATACCATTAGTGAGATGAACTGTGAAGTTACCTAGCAAAGGGGCTCCAAAGATAGAGGGTAAAGAATTGGGACCAATGATGTAATCTCTTCCACACTCATACTCAGTGTGTCCCAAGTTGAACTCATCTCTATGATTACCTCCCTCACCAAAAACCTGTTGTGCTAATTTCTGGTCTTAGTCAAGGAAGCTACACTATGCCTAGTCACTCAAGTTAAAAATTTAAGTATTTTATTTTCTTCTTTCCCTATCTTCAGTATTTTCCTTGTAAGTAATTCTCTAATCTGTCATCTTTCCCAGCCTTCTTACCATCAATGTTCTGGTTCAGGCTCTCTTGTTTCTTTGAGAGGAAAAGCAGGAAATGGTCTTTTTTTTTTTGAGTTGGAGTCTCACTCTATCGCCCAGGCTGGAATATAGTGTCATGCTCACGGCCACTGCAGCCCCAACTTGCTGGGCTCAGGCAATCCTTCCACTTGAGCCTTCCAAGTAGCTAGAACTACGGGGATGCGCCACCACATGCACCTAATTTTTTGATTTATTGTAGAGACGAGGTCTCGCCATGTTGCCTAGGCTGGTCTCAAACCCATGGGTTCAGACAATCCTCTCGCCTCCACCTCTCAATGTGTAGGATTATCTGCGCGAGCCACTGTGCCCAGCTGGGAATAGTCTCTTAATGGTCTCTAATACTGCTTCTTTCAGATCTATCTTTTATTTTGTAGCCAGAATATTCTACCTAAAATACAGATGTCTGGCCGGGCATGGTGGCTCAAGCCTGTAATCCCAGCACTTTGGGAGGCTGAGGTTGGAGGATAGCTTGAGCCCAGGAGTTTGAAACTAGACTAGGCAACGCAGCGAGACCTTGTCTCTACAATAATGTTTTTAAAAAATTAACCAGGTATGATGGTATTGAAAGAATTGCCTGAGTCCAAGAAGTCAAGGCTTCTGGTGAGCTGTGATCATGCCACTACACTTTAGCCTGGGTGCCAGAGTGAGACCTTGACTCAAAACAAACAAATGAGTAAAGGATATAAAATACAGATATTACTCCTGTTCACTGACTTCTCATTGCTTCGAGGGGAGGTCCTCCATGATCTGGATATTCCATCCATGTCTTCCATTCTTGCCTGCCTTCTACTCTGACCCCTTTAGCTCAGGAGTCAGCAAACTATGGCCAGTGGGCCAGATCTGGTCTGCTGCCTATATTTGCATGGTTCACAAACTAAGGATGTGACTTTATACTTTTTAATTATTGAGAACAGAATGATAATATTTTATGACACATGAAGATGATGAAATTCAAATTCAGTGTTCATAAATAAAGTTTTATTGGAACATAGCTATGTTTCTACATTGATGTATTGCCTGTGTCTGCTTTTTCATTACAGTGGTGGAGTTGAGTCATTGTAACAGGACTGTATGGCTCACAAAGTTAAAATATTTACTGTCTGGTCCTTTGTAGAAAAAGTTTGCCAACTTCTGCTCAAGTCTTATGGAACTTACAATATCTCCCCTTGTATACCATTTTATTTCATGCCTCAATAATTTTCATTATGTTCTTTGCTGGGCTACTCTATTTTTTTTAAATAACAGCTTTATGAAGATGTTATTTACATACCATACAGTTCATCCATGTAAAGTATACAGTCCACTGGCTTTTAGTACATTCCCACAGTTGTGCAGCCCTCACCTTAATGGGTTTCAGAACATTTTCATTGCCCTCTCCAAAACCCCATGCTCATTGGCAGTCTTTCCCCATTCCTTTAGCTCTTCTCCCTGCTCTGAACAACAACTAAGTCTACTTTCAGTCTCTATAGATTTGCCATTCTTGATATTTTGTGTAAATGAAATCATACAATATGTGGCCTTTTTTGATGGCTTCTTTTACTTAGCATAATGTTTTTAGGGCTCATGCGTGTTGTAGCATGTATCAGCAGAATTTCATTCCTTTTTATTGCTGATTAATATTCCTTGTATGGATATATTATATTTTATGTACCTATTCATTAGCTGATGGACATTTGGGTTGTTTCTGCTTTTTGACTATTATGAGTGCTGCTGTGAACATTTGTGTACAAGTTTTTGTGTGGCCATATATGTTTACTTCTTTGGGTATATATCTAGGCTAACTCTTCTTTATTCTTTAAGAATTGACTTTGGGGTCATTTCTTTCAGAACGTTTCCTTAGCTTCCTGGGCTGTGTTTAGTGTTTTTTCCACAGGGCTCTGATAATGCTCTCATGGTACTCACCACATTATATTGAAATGATCTGTTTGCATGTTTGTCTCTTTGACTCCTCTGTGTCTAGGGAGCAGCATCAGTGCCTTATCCAACTTATTTATGACTGCAAACAGTACAAAAGTACACTTAAACTTGTTGAATTAGAAAAACTGTAAAGCAGTCTACACTTTTGAATTAAAATAAAATTTGCCTTTTGTTTTCTCTATGTATATGTTTTAAATAATATATATTGATATAACTTGAAACTTGAATTTTATTTTTTAGGCCTGCAAAGAAAACAAAAAAAGGTGGTAAAGAAAAAGCATCAGAGGAAAAAAAAGATGAGATAGAAAAAATAAAGTCATTTCCCTATATGGAAGGCGAACCTGAGGATGATGTCTATTTAAAACGCTTATACCCAAGGCAGATATACGAGGTGGAAAAGGCTGTTCACTTACTTAAGAAATTTCAAGTTCTTGACTTTACTTATCCAAAGCAAGGTGTTTATCTTGATTTGACACTAGATATGGCACTGGGGAAGAAGGTATGTAGATGCAGTTAAAATAAGTTTATTTGTGAATAGTGGTGATATGAATTGGTGTTTCTTAATTTTAAAATTATTGCCTCCCATAATTTTTAGAAAACCTTATGCTGTCTGACTGGGCACGGTGGCTAACACCTGTAATTCTAGCACTGTGGGAAGTCAAGGCAGGAGAATTGCTTAAGTCCAGGAGTTTGAGACCAGCCTGGGCAACATAGTGAGACTTTGTCTCCATAAAAAAAATTTTTTTTTTTAATGAACCAGACATGGTGGCACATACCTGTAGTCTCATCTACTTGGGTGACTGTGGCAGAAGGATGGCTTAAGCCTAGTACATCGAGACTGCCTGTGAGCTGTGATGGTGCCACTGTACTCTAACCTGGGGACAGAGCAAGATTCCCTAGAAAGAGAAAGAGAAAGAGAAAGGAAATCTTAGACTTTCTATACTTTAACATGAGAAATATGGTTTTTTTTTAATTTTCCAAATATAAAATATGTTGAAAACACTCTAGAGAGTTGATGAACATATATCTCCTATTTCTCTGAAGAGTCACTAGTATAAATTTCAACAAAAGTAGTGTTAAAATTAATTTAAGTGTTACTGTGACTTTGGAAAATGACTTAAACTCCCTGGGAATCATATTTCTTCTCTGTAAATGAGGGCTCTGGATTAGCTCAACAGCCTTTAGATATATTGCCTGGGGTTGGAGTCCTACGTTGAGACTAAGGTTGCTTGGGTGGAGTCACAAGCTTCTCACTCTTGCTTCAACCAGAGCCTTCTGCTTTATCTGTTTAAATATTGGAGTTCTAGAGAAAACAATTATAAAACTTGCAGGAAAAAAACTAGAGTAGTATTGAGGTCTATTATAGTCCTACATTTTTAAAACTTCTTAAGAGATCTAATTTTTTAAACAATGATATTTTAACTTTTATTCTTGTTTTGGCCAAGCTGGAAGGTATAAGTTTTTTAATGCAATCTAGCAGCCTCAACTACAACAGTAATAGAGCCCCTAGAGGAGGCAGGACAGCACAGTGCTGGTGTATTGGCTGTACACACCACAATCCTGCCTTGTCACTTTTTAAGTTTGGGCTTCTTTGCTCTTTAGCATTGGGTTTATTGCTTACCCTCTTCAAATCTCAGTTTTTTAAATATTTCTAAAAAGAGATAAAATATATAGTTGATGTGGTTGTAGTGAGGATTAAAGGAGGTCATGCATATAAAGGACTTGGTAAGTGCTTAATAATAATAGTCAACATTTACTGAAAACTTTTCTACCAGCCACAGTGCTAAGTACTTTGCATGCATTTTCTTGTTTAATTCTATAATAATCTCAGAAGAGGAAGCTGAGGTACAGAAAGCAAACTAACTTGCTAAAGGTCGTAGAATATGGGGCAGAGTTAAGATTTGAAGCAAGGGCTATTTCATTTCTTAGTTTTTACTTACTAGAAACAGTTTGTACCAGCCATGTTATGATTTTTATTTTGTACCATAGTGTTACTATTAGGTCTTTTATTTTAAAAATTTTGTAGCATCTAAGGTGATCAACTTACTCAGTTAACCATTAATGTAGTTCATAATGATGTCTTCTAGGACCACAAGCTTTGTTTCATATATGGAAGCCACTTGTAAACTAATGCCATTGAAAATGTACTTTTGTCTTCCTAAGACATTTTTTTGTTGTTGTTCTTCAGTATTCCACAGGGGATGCTATTATTGTCATTGCTTACCTTTGAGAAAAATTTACTGAAACCAGTTGTGACATGTTAAAGACAAGGGAATGTCAGTTCATAAAACTAAGTTGCATGGTGATATAAAGTATGCTTAAGAATTTGTGCCTTTTTTCTGAAAAGAATTATTCCTAGGAGGATGTCTCTGTTCAAAATAAGTTTTTTTTCTAAAAATATTATTCTTTCAAAAAGTTTTATTTAGGGAACAACCCCTTTTTCTTCCAGACCTTAAGGTTGTACCCAAACTATGGAGGGCCTAAGAATTTGTTCCCAGGTGACGTCTTTCTAAGAGCTCTGAGCGTCAGGTCTCAATAGGTCCCTAATCAAAATGATTGAAGAGATTAATTCTGAGGTCGTATAAAATCTCCACCTGTATTAGATGACTCAAATGCATGCCACTGTTTATTTTGGATTTTCCAACTGACTTCCTAAATTAATCTAAAAATGATGGGTGGCTCAAGTTGTTTCAAAATAGACCCATTCAGAAGAGCCATTTAGACTTGGCATTCTGTTGTGGATGTAGGGTTTATGTTTCTTGATTGCTTAGAGCCAATAGTGGATATTAGGGGTGATCTACAGGGCAGATCAACTGAATATTGTCTATTATTCAGTATGTATGGCTGTATTCATGTCCTCCTTGATGGTGTCAGAAAATTACATTGTTTTTAAAAAATTTAATTCAAGGTGGCAAATGTTTATTGACATTTGTCAAGTGGAAAGCATTGTACTAGGTGTTGGGGAAGATATAGATATGCAAACATATCTCATAATATTTAAGAGACTGTGATGAATATTGTAGAGATAGAAGCCAAGTGCCATGGGAGCATGAAGCTGGGCAGAAAGATTTAGACTTTTCATTACAATTTCTTGAAAAATGAATATAATCTTTTGTGCCTTAAATTATAATCAACGAATAGTGCTGGATTAATGGGAGGTCATATGGTAGAATTAAGACACTAAAAACAAGGCATGTTCTTTTTTTATAGAATGTGAGAGATATAAAAATGATGAACTTTTTGAAATTCTTTTTCCCCTGTTGTGTATTTAGAAAAAAGTGGAGCCATTTGCCAGTGTTCTTAGCTTTCCATACCCATTTGCTTCAGAAATCAATAAAGTTGCTGTATTTACAGGGGTGAGTAACTTATATCATTTAATTTTTTTAAGAGATAACACTCATCAATGATTAAAATAACTGAATAAATAAAGTTAGAGAAAACCCTAGCATTCACCTAGTTTTACTTTCCCCATTTAGAGCTCAAAGCAGTTATATGACCTTCTTGAGGTTACAATATTACTTTGAGAAAGAGCTAAACTAGAACATTCATTTCATTATTACTAGTTTACCACACTGTGTTTCTTACAAGAAACTATAAAAAAGTGTGATCTTTCTCCTACTGACTCCTGTTCTTACTCAAATTTCCCTCTCCAAAAAACAGTTGGATTATTTTAAAGCAATGGGACCACTCAGTGCTGTGGTGCCTTAGAAATCACAACTTTTAAAAGTATCTAGTCTGGAAAATCAGTTGTCAAATATATAACAAATATAGTAAAATAGCTTTTTGTTGATCTTTTTGTATTAGAAATGTTTGTTTATAAAGTGTTTATGAATTTATTTTGTAATAACTTATAAACTAAGCTTGTTCTGAATGGAGTAACTGATGCTTTTATTAAAAATGAATTCATTTTCACTTAAAAATAAGAACCATAATTTTTTTTTTGAACTATGATGTTATTTCTGACAAAATACTGAATGTGTTTAAAATTAAAGATTATGTTCAAACTATTGTGTTTTGATAGAGTGCATCAGAGGTTAAAATAGCAGAAGAAAATGGAGCTGCGTTTGCAGGAGGAACTAATCTGATTCAGAAGGTACAGTGTTGTTTTCATGTTTATTAGATGTAGAGATTGTTATCTTTGCCATCCATTTGTTACATGTGGAACAGAGCTAGTAGCTCTTCATGATAAATGGTTAGTAGGGCTTTATAGGAACAGGGGACTTTTTTTTTTTTTTAGTCATTTTTTTTTTTTTGAGTTGGAGTCTCACTCTGTCGCATAGACTGGAGTGCAGTGGCCACTCCCGATCCCCGCAGCCTCGACCTGCTGGGCTCCGGCGATCCTTCCACCTCAGCCTTCCAAGTTGCTGGAACTACAGGCACGTGCTACCACACCCGGCTATAAAATTTTTCACTACTTTTTTCACTTTCAAAAACTGGAAAAAATTATCCAGTCTGATATTGATTATATTCGATTTATAATATGATTTTTTAAAAATTTATATTACAATTTGTGTGTGTGTGTGTGTGTGTGTGTGTGGCTTCCCTCTTTTTTGTCTGTTGGAGTTTGGGGGTAGACTGACAATATAACTCTGGTTTTGATTGTGAGATTTAAAATTAATCCAAAGGTCATACACATGATATATCCATTCAGTTTTGAAAATCAAATATTTGTTTTGCTTTCTGGGAGTGAAAGTCTGATTCAATTAGTAGATCACAGAGTATAGTATCTAACCTCTATAACAGGGTGCTTTTAGTTCCTCTTAACTTTTACCCCCTAGTCAGTTCATAGTGGAAAAGGCTCAGTGTGGTAGCCACAAATGATTCTGAAGCCTGCCTTTAAAAATAACAAAGAGTTTGTGGAGCCTGTTTGAAAACGAGACCATTGTTTTAAGAGGTTGGAAGAAGAGGCATAGAGTTATTTCTGAAAAAGACAAAGTTTTTTTTCTTTTAATGTTCTCTAAAAACTCCTCTTCAAATTATAATCATGTAGATTGTGGATTTTTTTTTGGTAGGGAGAAGAAGAAAATAGGAAAAGTGACTTAAAAATTATCCTTTGTACCATATCCAGATTTTCCTTTGGATAACTTTCAACTGGGCTCATCCTTTGGGATAAACAGCAGTGCTTGTGGTTTGTTTTTTTCTACCCTAAAAATACTCTAAATTTGGTGGGGATTCTGGATTTTTAAGGAGAGTTTCCAGAATGATTTTTGGGAGCAGAACTAGTAGAAAATACGAAAAGATTATGCTTTAATACAGGTTCTAGGCCAAAGTCAGAGGATGATACCCAGTTCTTTCTGATGTATCATTAATTTTAATTTTTAAAAATATTGTTAAAATTTGTTTAGTTATTAAAAAAATAAGCATACCACAAATGCTTGGGAATTTGGGAGTAAAGCTTGGCCTCTGGAATCAGAGAACGAGTCTTATTAAATGTGTGTACTGCCTTCCATCTACTTTTTTCCTGCAAGCACAAGAGTGTCTCGTAGAGATGTCACAGCAACTCCTTCAGTTCTCAAGTGTTAAGAAGTTACTTCTCAAGCAAGAAATGGTAATGGAGCAGAAAGTGTTATGCATCCATGCATTCAGTAAATGAAACACATTTTTAAAAGTAACCCAGATACATTTTGAAGTTATTTGGTACATAAAATATTACAAGTACAGAATTTCTCTTTAGGGGCTCAGTGATGATCTGAGATGATCTGAGAGAACATGTCACCTATATAAGGCATCATAAGCAGTATTTTATTGCAAGTTATCCCATGGTATCTTTTAAAGCTAGTCCATGTTATTTTTAGAAGTCATTCAGGTTATGAAGTAAATTCAGTACAATTCTGTAAATAGTATCATGACTACAGTTTTTTTAGACAGCCCTGCATTTTAAAATTAGTTTACTATTTTGCTTAGCTCTTGTAAAATGTAAAGTAGGATAGATTTACTGAGCTTTTAGTCATTTCTTAGATAACACATATATTCATTTTGTTTTATTTTGAAATATCGCAGGTATGCCTGGTTCTGAGAAATTTTAAAGTAATTGCATGTTTTTATTTGTCTCTAAAAGCATGAATTCTATCCGCAGTTCTATATTATTTCAAGATGTGATCTTAAAGGTTAATTATAGTATAATTTTAAATTTAATTTAAGGAAATGTGTCATAGAATTAGTATTGGAAGGTCTGGGAATAGAAGTCTGACAGAAAGTTCTTTGACATTTCAGAATTGCCTCTGCTTTCACATTTCCAGGACTAAGAGCTCTGGCTCAAGCCACACTGCCTGTGTTTGAATCCTGGCTCTGCCTCTTGCAAGCACACAGACTGACTCATCCTCCCTGAGTCCTCAGTTTCCTTATCTAGAATGTGTGGTCAAGATTAGTACCTGTCTCATAGGGATGCTGTGAAAACTGGATGAACTAAGCTATGTAAAATATTTAGCAGAATGCTTAGCGCATGAGAAATGCTCATTTAATATAAATTGGTATTGTTAAGGAGAGCATAGTATGCTATTTAAGGAGTGAAGAATTTGTAAAAAGAATAGTAACAGGAAGATAAAATTCTATAATCACTGCTTAATTTTGCCAGAGTTCAAGTTTTTAGGGTTCACTATGTAGCTATAAACCAAAACTTTGAATGACATATTGTGGTAGGATTTAACGCAAAAACAATCTGGTGAAATATTTTTTGCCCAGGCAGTATTGTTCTAAAAAGTTGCTTCAGTTTATAGTCAACTACTTTTTTTTTTTTTTTTGAGTTGGAGTCTCACTCTGTCGCCCAGACTGGAGTGCGGTGGCCGCTCCCGGCTACCACAGCCTCGACCTGCTGGGCTCTGGCGATCCTTCCACCTCAGCCTTGCAGGTAGCTGGAACTACAGGCTCGTGCTACCATGACTGGCTAATTTTTTAAAATTTATTGTAGAGATGAGGTCTCGCCAAGTTGCCCAGGTGGGTCTGGAACCCACGGGCTCAGGCAATCCACTCACCTCAGCGTCCCAAAGCGCTGGGATTACAGGCTGAGCCACCGACCCCGGCT
>CAUYQG010156791.1:0-12206 GCA_963574415.1 Tarsius wallacei | reverse complement strand
GAGGTCTCACCAAGTTGCCCAGACTGGTCTTGAACCCCTGGACTCAGGCAATCCTCTCACCTCTGCCTCCTAAGGTGCTGGGATTACAGGTGTGAACCACCGCACCTGGTTAAGTCAGAAAATTTTAAGTCAAACCATAAGTCAGGAACTGTCTGCTATTTGTGTTCACTGATGTATCTCTAACTGCACGGTAGCAATTAAGTGAATTTTTATGAACTCCAAGAAAAAAGCATTTTTATCTCCATCTTATAGAGAAAGAAATGAAGCTTAGAGAGTTGACATTTCAATCTAGGGTGTTGGATTCAAGTTTGGTGTTCTTTTTTACTACATGTCAGTTCGTGTAGTGAACTTTCTCCCCCATGGGGCAAAATATAAAAGTTGGTTTTATGGTTTGGGTATTCGACCCCTTCAAACCCCGTGTTGAAATTTGATTCCCAGTGTTGAAGGTAGGGCCTGATCGGAGGTTTGATCATAGTGGTGGAATGCTCATGAATAGATTATTGCCCTCCCTGCTGAGTGAGTTCTCACTGTATTAATTCCTGCAAGATCTGGTTGTTAAATCAGCCAAGCAGCTGGGGGCAGTGGCTCACGCCTATAACCCCAGCACTTTGGGAGACCAAGGTGAGAGGATTACCTGAGCCCACAGGTTCAAGACCAGCCCGGGCAACTTGGCGAGACCTCATCTCTACAATAAATGAAGAAAAATTAGCCGGGCATGGTGGAGCAAGCCTATGGTTCCAGCTACTTGGAAGGCTGAGGCGGAAGGATCGCCTGAGCTCAGCTGGTCGAGGCTGCGGTGGCCATAGGCATGCCCCTGCCCTCCAGCCTGGGCAACAGAGTGAGACTCCGACTCAAAAAAAATCGTCTCAATAATAAACCAAAAAATTAGCCCGACATGGTGGTGCACGCCTGTGGTTCCAGCTACTTGGAAGACTGAGTCGGAAGGATCACCTGAGCCCAGCAGGTTGGGGCTGCAGTGGTCGTGAGTGTGCCACTGCACTCCAGTCTGGGTGACAGAGTGAGATTCCAACTCCAATTCCAACTCCAAAAAAAAAAGAGCCAGTCACCTCTCCTCACTCTGTTATCTCCTCTCTTGCAATGTGAGCTCTGGCCACGCCAGCTCCCCATCCCCTTCAGACATGAGCGGAAGCAGGATGAGGCCCTCACCGGATGGATGCAGATGCTGGTGTCATGTTCTTGTCCATCCTGCAGAACCGTGAGTCAAATAAACCCCTTTTCTTTATAGATGACCCAGTCTCAGGCATTCCTTTATAGCAACACAAGTGGACTAAGACTGTGAGGGGAAATGAAGAAGAGAATAAGAGAGGGAAAGAAGAGAGGGCGGAAGGAGGAGGAAGTTATGGAGATGGAGAGCAGGAAAAGGTGGTTTGCAATGGACCCCTTGATGAGGAAGAGAGGATGAATGGAAAGCTGTGACTCCACATAAGATGTTGTGTTTCGTCCTTCCATCAAGCTTAGTCAACCAACGTTCCACTCAGAACTGCTGCAGTGTAAAACCAACCAAACGTAAAAATTCAACAATACGCTGCCCACCACAGCGCTCCATATTCTCAGGCCAATCGATGCCTACACAGCCACAGATTTGAGAAGGCACTCAGCAACATTGGGCGAAAATGTGTCCCCAGTGAGGTCCTCCAGAGCATCAGGTTGCCTCCTCCTGGCTTCATGCAACAGAAGGCTTAGGTAAAGCTTGTCTATAGACAGGTAAATGTGTCTTGTGGAGTGGTACAGCTGAAGGCCAAGGAATGCTGTGACACTTTTCCTTTAGTGGTGTTTTTGAACTCTTGGGAGTCGGCATATCATAGAAGTTAAAAGTGCAGGTTGTGAGGAGTCGGGACTGTTTGGGCTGGAGTCCTGGCTTAATCCCTTCCTTGTGGGGTCTTGGGCAAGTAACCTAACCTCTCTGTGATCTAGTTTCTTCATTTGTAAAGTGGGAATAATAAAAGCATGAAAACCCCCAGAATTTATTTATGAAACATTGTGTGTTTATCTCTTTCATGTTTAAACTTAGTGCTTGTCGTTTGATATAATACACCTATTGAGACACTTTTCACTGCTCAAAACAGTTTTTGAACTCATCACTTTTGATGCTATTTTTCACTTCTTTCACATTGGCAAACGTTTCCCTTTGAGGACTTTTTGCATCTGAGAAAACAAACAAAAAGTCATCTGAGGTGAGATGAGGTGAATAGGGAGGGTGGGGCATAGGAGTCGTGCTGGTTTTTGTCAAAAACTCCTGAACACTCAGTGCGGTATGCGCAGGAGTATTTGTGAATCACCCATCATGAAATGGGCAAATGTACTTAAAGAATCTCAAAAAAAAAAAGAAAAAAAAAAGAAAAAAAAAAAGAAAAAAAAAAGAAAATAAATTCACTGAAGCCAAATGCAGTTGCTGGTGCACTGATGCTGATGGGTTCCTAGAACACTTACCTAGCAGGAAAAGTCTGAATTACAAGGGGCCTGACCTCCAAAAGGTAATTCTGGGTTTTTTTTTTGGTCACCCTCATATAATGGGATAGTGCATTAAAGGTCATAGAACAGAGTCTGACACTTAATAATGTGCTGGCTACCTTTGTTAAGATTGCCTTCAGGCTTCTACATGGAAGAATTGTCTGCAGTTTTGTCTAGTAAGCATTGGGCATAGTGCCATTTCCCATTGCCTAAGAATTCTTAGGCACTTGAAGGGCACCCAACAAGGCTATATCTCAGGGTGTCCTCTTCTTAGCCAAAGCTTTTAGGAAAGTAGATGGACTTTTTAGAAGTGGTTCTTGCTACTTTTTTTGGGTCAAGATCTTACTCTGTCACCCAAGCTGGAGTGCAGTGGCATGATCAAGGCCCACCACAGCCTTGACCTCCTGGGCCTAGGCAATCCTTCTGCCTCAGCCTTCAGAGTAGCTATAGCTGCATGCCACCATGCCTGGCTAATTTTCTGATTTTTTTTTGTAGAGATGAGGTTTCATTATATTACCTAGGCTGGTCTCACATTCCTGGGCTCAAGCAATTCTCCTCCCTTGGCCTCCTAAAGTGCTGAGATTACAGGCATGAGCCACTGTGCCTGACCTCCTAATATGTTCACTTTCTTATCTTTCTTCATGCTGTCTTTCCATACATCACCTGTCCAGCTGACTAATTTCTTTTAATCTTTGGGGACTTAGTCCAATCCTCATACACATCTAAATGTTTTCTCTTACCTCCTTGTACTCAGATTCTTCTCTCAACTTTCCCATAATACTCTGACCAAATATCTATCCTAGTCCTTACACATTATGTCATAATTTATGTACTGTGTTTTTTTTCCATTACTAAATTGATAACTTTTGACAATGAAAATAATATCCACTTTTCAATGTCCTTAGTAACTGGTACATACTGGTCTTCCAATAAGTGTTTGTTGAATGAATTCCTACATGATTATGATTAAAGATGTTTAAAAAGGCAATACAAACATAAAAAATTTATGAAACACTGTTAAAAACACAGAACCAGAAGACAACTAAATATACGTTCTAGAAATGATAAAAATGTAGTTACTAAAATTAAAAACTTAATGAATTGGTTTAACAGCAAAGTAGACAGAACTGAGGAGAAAATTGATAAACTGAATAGCAGCAGAGAGAAGTTAAGACAGAAAACATGAAATCGACTTTAAGACAAACATATCGAGAGAGAGAGAGAGAGGGAGAGAGAGAGAGAGAGAGAGAGTCAATTTGTGGGTTAAAGTAAAAGGAACTGTAGAAAAGTAATATTTGAATAGATAAAGCCTAAAAATTTTCTAGTGTTGATGAAAGAAAAGACTTCTTTGATTTAGGGAGCATGAGTCTTGAGCAGGATAAACAAAAAGGAAAATTTACACCTAGACACATGATAATGCAGCACATCAAAGAGACAAAAGTATCATAAAAGGAACCATAAAGAATAGACTTTACTTACAAGAATGATCACTAGAGTGACAGCAGATTTCTCAACCGTTACAATGGTAACTAGACAACAATGGGGGAAATGAGAGCTTAATGATGTTGAGAAACAACCCAAGTGTCCATCAATAGATAAATGCACAAAATGTGGTATATGTATATAAAATGGAATATTATTCAGCCATGGAAAGAAGTGAAATTCAGATAAATGTTACAGCATAGATGAACCTTGAAAAATTATGCTAAGTGAAATAAACCAGACACGAAGGGAGAAATATGTGATTCTACTTATAGGAGATACTTAAAATAGGCAGATTCATAGAGGCAGACAGTGAAACTGATGTCACCAGGGATTAGGGAAAGGAATGAAGGGGAAGTTATTGTTTCATGAATAGAGTTTCTGTTTGAAATGTTGAAAAATTCTGGAAATGGATATGGTGACAGTTATACAATACTGTAAATGTACTTAATGCCACTGAATTGTGCACTTAACATTATTAAAATGGTAAATTTCATATGTCTGTTTTATCATAATAAAAAATGCTGAAAGACATTAAGTGCTAATTTAGAATTCTTCGTCCAGATAAATTACAATACAACAATGAAGGCAAAATAAGGATATAGATAAAAAAAGTTGAATGAATTCCTGCTAATAAGTCTTTGATGAAAGAATTACACATAGAATAACTTGGAGGAAGAAAAACTCAAAAAGAAGGTATAAAAAACAAGAAGGAATAGTAGACAAAAATTGGTAAGTGACTAAATCTAGACAGACAACAGCTGTATAGAATAATAATAATACTGATGTGTGTGTAAAATCAAGAAGGATCTAAAATACTGACTAACTTTAGCATGTAAAATAACAGAGGTGATTATAATTAAATAATTTTTAGGCCTTTGTATCGTTATGGATAAGGCTTCGGAGACTAATTCATTTTAGACTTTATGTATGCCCGTTTAATATTGGAAAAAAACCCAGCAACAACAAAAATTAGAAATTATAAAGTAGTAGAGGAAGAAATAGAGAATAAATAAGTCACTCTAATAAAAGGCAGAACAGAAGGAAGTTTTGTATAGAAAAAGTAAGATACATAAAGTGCAAGATAAAATGACAAAAATACAGCTCTAGCAGTAATCACAATAAATGTTAATGGACCAAACTTGTTGTTTAAGACGTTGTCAATTGTTAAAAATCGACTATACCTGTTTCCAAAAGGCATCCCTAAAACATAAGAATGGTGAAAGGATGAAAGAAATTTTATCTTATTACTTTTTTGAGTTGGAGTCTCACTCTGTCACCCAGGCTGGGGTTCAGTGGCACATTCACGGCCACTACAGCCTCGACCTGCTTGGCTCAGGTGATCCTTCCAAGTAGCTGGAACTACAGCTGCACGCCACCATGCCTGGCTAATTTTTTTTGTGTGTGATTTATTGTAGAGTCGAGTCTAACCAAGTTGCCCAGCTGGTCTTGAACCCCTAGGTGATTGCTCAGGCAATCCTCTCACCTTGGCCTCCCAAAGTGCTGGGATTACAGGCTGAGCCTCCGTGCCTGGCTGAAAATAATTTTAAAAATGATAGACTAGTCACCGACCAAAATAGATTTTAAGAGAAACATACTATTTCAGGCCTACTATCTAATGATAAACATTCACTAGAAAGAAATAACTCTAAATGTGTATGCACCTAATAACATAGCCTCAAATTATATAAATCACATATTTTTAGAATTATAAGAAGAACATGGTAAAACTACAATTACAATATATTTTTATGGTATTTTATAGATGAAATACACAGTGATTTAGTAAAGAATATAGAAGATTTGAACAACAGAATTAATAAAAATCTAATATATGTAAAAATTGACCTCATGTAGTTCACGGCCCTCAAATACCAACTCAGCTCTACTGGCAGGCAGACTATATTTTCTGAACACCACCCAATTCAGCTAGGAGTCTGTAATAATGTGACTGACAGCTTTTGTACATTTTGGAATCTAAAAAGCATGCTTCTAAGTAATTTGTGAATGGCAGAATAAATCATAAGAAAGAAAATACTAGAACTGAATTATAATGCAAATACAAAGTGTCAAAAATGATTTAAAGACAGGTTGGGTACGAGGCAGAGAGATGCTACTTCTCTGTGAGGGTTTTCAAGACTCATCATGATTCAGATAGACTTTTCTGGGCAGGATTGCCTGGCTACCCTGGAATGACTGTGTGAAAAGGTGGACTCCTAGCGTAATTTCCAGGCTGGATTTGTGAATGTGCACCAGTGATCAAGAAGTATTCTCTGCGCTGTGTTTTTACTAGACTAAGTCCTGCAGCAGACAGTCTGCTAAGGGACAGGAGAACCAAGGGGGGGGGCAAGCTTTTGTCAGATAACAACGTAAGACTCCATACTACCTTGAAAGCTGACTTCAGTTCTTCACACTGGTAGTAATATCTCTGCTAAGAGAAAGGAGAAGGCAGACTAGCCATCACTAGGAAGCAGGATTAAGTAACCAAGTATAGACCTGAGACCCTGGGACTGGATTTGGAAGCAGAAAGTGATGTAGGTGTGGCTTTACTCTTTTTCTTTTTTGAGTCCGAGTTTCACTCTGTTGCCCAGGCTGGAGTTCAGTGGCATGCTCACAGCCACCTCAGCCTTGACCTGCTGGGCTCAGGTGATCCTTCCGCCTCACCCTTTCAAGTAGCTGGAACTACAGGCATGCACCACCACGCCCAGTTAAGCTTTCTTGATTTGTTGTAGAGACGAGGTCTCACCAAGTTGCCCAGGCTGGTCTCAAACGCCTGGGCTCAGGCAACCCTCTTGCCTCAGCCTCCTAAAGTGCTGGGATTGCAAGCTTGAGCCACCACGACCAGCGGCTTTATTCTTACTCTAGAAGAGTTCACAATTAGAAGAAGTAGATTATCCACATCTGTGGACGCCTTATCTTTCACCTCAGTGATCTGGTCAGGTATAGTTCTGCTTAGGGTCTGACCTAGAAAGTGCATCCCTCGCATAAGCGTTTCGCACGGCAGCATGGCCACCAGTGGGATTGTGGCAACAGTTTAGCCTCTCCGTTTTTGTTTCAAGGCTGCAGTGTGGGTGCAATAGATCCCAACATTCGAGGGTCAGGAGATGGCCTCCCATTTTGCTTCCTTTATGGAAAACAGAGACAGTCTGTCGCCACACATTTCCTCCTACTAGTCCAGAGCTGCCTTGACACCTCTGGTGGCTATCACCTGGAGTCTACCTCCAGCGTGCCTCCAGACTCTCTCAATTTCCTTGTGATCCATGATGTGTAAGAAGTTGTGAAACACTGCCCTAGCCATGACTCTTGTAGGGAGAGGGATTAAGTGTGAATATTGACATGATGACCTGGGAAACGCCCCATTACCTGGCCCTAGGACATGTTAGAAGGACAGATGGATCCAGTCAAGTTCACTAGACAGCACCCCCAGAGGCACAAGAGAGCCATGGCTCTCAGATCTTTCGGACCAGTGATTCCTAACATTGAATGCAATCAATGTCCTGGAGGGCACATTAAAACACTTTCCTGGACTCTTCCCCCAGGGATTGTAATTCAGTAAGTTCGAGTGGAACTTGTGAAATTGCATTTCTGACGAGCTCCCAGCAGATGCAATGCTGCTGGTCTGAGCACCCTGCTTTGAAATTAATGTAGAAAAAGACAGGAGAGAAGCAGAGAGAGGAGAGAGAGAGAGAGAAAGAGAGGGAGAGAGAGAGAGAGAGAGAGAGAGAGAGAGAGAGAGAGAGAGATGCTGAACTGCCAGAGTGCCTAGGAGATTTATTAACATGTTTTCCAGCTTTTACTCTGGTTACTATCTAAGGATTGTTTTTGGCTTGTGCACTCTGTTTCCTGCTCTCTCCTGCACAACAAGGGGACTCGTTTCTTAGAGTTTAGAGGAACAGAAAATGGAGGCTGGGTGATGGAGAGAGCCTGAGAGATGAGAGGAAAGGGAGAAGGAGGAAAGACAGGAGGCTTAGGGCCTGGTGATACAGGCAGCTTTGGAAAGAGGTGTGGGCAGCTGTGGGGCTGGAGGGACGTGCATGGGAGAAGAGAATCTCTTTGAGGACCTTGGCCATCGGGGTGCGGGGGGATGACCTGAGGCAGCGCAAAGGTGTTTGAGAAATGTGAGCAAGAACTCAAGTTATTTTATTTTATTTTATTTTAGATTGGGGTCTCACTCTGTCACCCAGGCTGCGGTGCAGTGGCAGGATTATGACGATCCTGGCTCATGGCAACCTTGACCTCCTGGGCTCAGGAGGAGATCCTTCTATCTCAGCATCCTGAGTAGCTAGGACTATAGGCATGCACTACCACACCCGGCTAATTTTGGGGATTTTTTGCAGAGATGAGGTTTTGCTATGTTGCCCAGGCTGGTCTTGAACACCTGGGCTTGAGCAATCCGCCTGCCTCGGTCTCCTGAAGTGCTGATATTACAGGTGTGAGCCGCTATGCCTGGCCAGAACTCATTATTTTAAAATTACTTCTTAATTGCCAGATGGTATGTCTTAGGGTGTGACGCTGCTTGGACGCTGGTGTTTGGCTTCTCTAGCAGGCTAGTTCTGATGCATTGTGTTTGGGAGACGAAGATGGAGGGGACAGGTGGGAGCCACCCAGTACCTCCTCCTCGTTAAGGCCCTCCGTGGTTCTCACTGGACTAACTGTTGCAGTGGTTTCCCCCTCACAACCTGCCTTGAGACCCTCCTTCCACACACTGGCTTCATGGGAACCCAGACTCCCTGATGTTAAGATAGGCTCCCATTCCCCCTCCAAGTCTCCTGGTGGAGAGATGGTGGCAGGTTCTGCTGCCTAACGATTTTAGCCAAATTCCCTTTCAGGGCATTCAAGACTTCATACTCCTTGCCTGCAATCCAGATATCCCTCGCTATTTCCAGCCACACTCTGGAGACACTCTGACACTCTGCTCCTCTTTCTTTGACATTTATTCACAGTTTTCCCACCTCTCTGCCTTCGTGCATGCTGTTTCTGATGCCTGGAATGCTCTTATGACACCATCTCTGCCTAATAAGATCTGTCGTTTCTGCAGGGTTTAACTCACATGCCTTCTCCTTTTTGAACCTTTTCTGATCACTCCTACTCCACCATGGGATTTAATTTGTACTTCCTGCACGACTCTATTATGGCCTGTCTCCCCAGACCCGGGCTGTCCAACGTGGTAGCCACTAGCCCCATGTGGCACTTAAATGAACTAAAATGAAATGACGTTAAAATTCTAGTTCCTCGGTCTCACTGGCCACATTTCAAGTACTCAATAGCCCATGTAGCTGGTGGTTACTGCGTTGCACAGTACTGATACAGAACATTTCATCACTGTAGAAAGTTCTACTGGACAATGCTGGGACATGTATTACTCACCCCCTTTTACGTTCACTGAACACAAATCAGTCATACTGAATTGATTAAAATTTTACTGATTGTTTTGTCTTGATTTCTGAGCCAGCACTGGAGTTTATAGTTTCAGCTTTTTTTTTGAGTCAGACTCTCACTCTGTCGTTCAGGCTGGAGTGCAGTGGCACGCTCACAGCTACCTCAGCCTCGACCTCCTGGGCTCAGGTGATCCTTCCGCCTCAGCCTTCCAAGTAACGGGAATCACAGGCATGCACCCACCACCACGCCTGGCTAATTTTTTGATTTATTGTAGAGATGAGGTCTCGTCATGTTGTCCAGGCTGGTCTCAAACCCCTGAGCTCAGGCAATCCTCTCGCCTTGGCTTCCCAAAGTGCTGAGATTACAGGTGTGAGCCACTGTGCCTGGCTAGGGATTTTCAGGTTTTTTTTTTTTTTTTCAGTTGGAGTCTTTTTTCTGTTGCCCGGTCTGGAGTTCAGTGGCACACTCATGGTCACTGCAGCCTCAACCTGCTGGGTTTAGGCGAACCTTCCGCCTCAGCCTTCCAAGTAGCTGGAACCACAGGTACGTGTCACCACGCCCGGCTAATTTTGTTTATTTATTTATTGTAGAGATGAGGTCTCGCCAAGTTGCCCAGGCTGGTCTCGAACCCGTGGTCTCAGGCAATCCTCTCGCCTCAGCCTCCAAAAGTGCTGGGATTACAGGCTTGAGCCACCACGCCCAGCCTCATTTTCAACTTTTAAAAAGTCATATGGTGCTCCCTGTTCCCTGGTCTCTCTCTCTTTCTTTTTTTTTGTTGGGCTGTGCACTGTTGAGAGGAAGACCTGTCTTCTCTTTCTATGGATTTTCTTATTCCAGGGGCTTTCGGAGAGCTGTTTAGTCTACCATCCTCCTCCTGGGGTGTGGCCCAGGTCACTTCCTGTGGCCTAACCCTCTGAATGGCATTCCTTATTAATGAAGCCTGCCTTGGAGGAAAGGGTAGAGTCCTGTAACCCTCAGACAGACCTTGTGTCTGCAGGGGGCCCGAGACACAGACACAGGGACACTCTTGACAATTAGCAATGGCATCCTGAGGTATCCTTTCTCATTAACCTCTTGCAAAATCGATTGTTTTTAAAAGGCTTCTGGGAAGGAAACCACCAAGGCCAGAGTGGCCACGAGAGGGCACCCGTGTACCTTGAACAGCCTGTATTTCCAAAAATCCCGAGGAAGGTTTCCCTGCTTTGCAAGGGGAGGACAGAATGAATACACACTGGAAAGGAACAGGAAAAAAAAAAAAATCATCATCGTATTGTTACATCTAGCTGTAGTGCCTGATTACCATATATTTATGCATCTAGGGCCTCCTTAAATGTGGGAATCACAAGAACATTAGACAATAATAGGTAGACAAGGGATTAGATTGAAAATACTTCCAATAAGGTTGTGAATAGGTCAGTAGACTTTAAAACAGAATAAACCTCACTTCGAAGCAAGGTAGCTATGGAAACATTACCAAAATTATTCTGTTACTTCATGGCTGCCGTGGTTTCTGCAGCCCGGAAATGCTGTCAAGGGAAGGCAGAATATTATTTTCTTATAAATAATACAACACAGGATCCTATATGGAAAGTTGCAAGAAATTAGATTTCAGAGGTAGAGATGTTGCAACAAAAATACCCAACAGCTTTAATTTGGTCTCTGATAACTTGGCTCTGGGCTTGCTGTTGTTAAGTTTTTCTCTATTTCTGTTTTCTGCGGCAGAAAGGGAGACAGTGAAGAATTTATTCTCATGTCTCTGGATATATGAGATGCATACACATGTGAACACCTTGAGCATGGCTGACAGAAGTCACCTGATGAAGGCGAGGGCCAGTGACTATGTTTAGCACTAGATAAGGGGCTTACTTTCTTTTTGTGTGTGTTTATTTTTGTTTTAAAGGTGTGGGGTACAATTCAGGATTAGGGCTATACATGGTCTTCATACAGGTAAAGTTTGGGCCTCCCTTTGGTCCTTGCCTTGCCTGCTTTGAGATCATGTAAGGGGGCTTCCTTTCTTGTGGGACATAGGCCCAGAGTTCTGTTGCCTAAGGCCATAGAGGCCTGTCACGGACCCTCAGAGACCAACATTGGCCTATGCCTTAGAGCTTTCCAGAAAACCCAAATGTGCCCATAAAGACCGTGTATATGACTGTTCCCTGACTGTGTGATCTTGTAGGTGGAGGTGTGGGTAAGGAGGTGGGCTGATGGAAGAAGGGTAGATATTTGCTAAGCTGGGGTAATGTGGTATAAGCCTGGGAGCTAGGATAACTGTCAGGCTGGTGGGTGCTAAGGGTTAAGGGTGATGTTCTGATACTGCTATGAAGATATTCAGGCGGGGGCCCCATCCTGACCTGACAAACATCCCTTTCCCCGCAGAGTTTTAAGGGAGTATATCCAAAGGACAGCCACAGATTGAGCATCAACTGTCCAACATGCCAATGCAGCCTCTGGTAAGAGACCGAGGTGTTCACGTGCCTAAGGTCTCAACACAAAGAAGTGAGATCTCCTAGTCCTTCCCAACTCCACAGGTAAATATCGGGATATCCCCTCTACCAGGCTGGTCACATGACAAAGAAAATTGGCAGGTCTCGGTGGCTCAGCCTGTAATCCTGCGCTTTGGGAGGCCGAGATGAGTGAATTGCCTGAGCCCGCGGGTTTGAGACCCGCCCGGGCAACTTGGCGAGACCTCGTCTCTACAATAAATCAAAATATCAGCTGGGTGTGGTAGCGCATGCCTGTAATTCCGGCTACTCGGAAGGCTGAGGCAGAAGGATCGCCAGAGCCCAGCAGGTCGAGGCTGCGGTGGCCGGGAGCGGCCACTGCACTCCAGTCTGGGCGACAGAGTGAGACTCCAACTCAAAAAAAAAAAAAAA
>CAUYQG010156790.1:0-18371 GCA_963574415.1 Tarsius wallacei | reverse complement strand
GCAAACTAGTGCGACCTCTCTGGAAGACAGTGTGGTGATTTCTGAAAGAACTAGAAATTGACCTTCCATATGACCCAGCAATTCCCCTATTGGGAATATACCTGGAGGAACTCAAATCATTCTACAAAAAAGATACCTGCATACATATGTTTGTTGCAGCTCTATTTACAATAGCAAAAACATGGAACCAACCATGTTGCTCATCAAAACTGGACTGGATTAAAAAATGTGGTACATAGACACAATGGAATATTATGCAGCCATAAAGAAGGACAAACATATTGGACTTTGCAGCAATTTGGATGGATTTAGAGTCAATCTTAATCAGTGATCTATCACAGAAACAAAGAACAGAGTACCATATGTTTTCACTCATAAGCAGACCTTGAACAATTCTTATAATACTATAAGAAAGGGATTGGTAGTAGTGGGAAACTGTCAGGGGAGAGGAGGTGGGATTGGCAGTTGAGGAAAACTGCTAGGGGAGGGGGGAGCATACCTCATCAACAGGGTTACCTGCATAATCAATGTTTGTATACCTAACCCTGAATTGTACCCCACCTCTTTATAATAAAAAAAAAAAAGTTTACTGTTGCTTCATCATATTGTACTGAAGGCCAGGCATAGAACTCTTTTGAGGATCCAAACTATGATATTATTTAAAACTTTGAACTCAGGTAGTAGTCTGACTTTAACAGTTTATTTATGGAATCAAGTCTCTTTATTTATGGACATGACTGTACATGCATTGTACTCTTTAAAACACTATCCAGGAAGCTTCATGGTACAAGGCGTTGGCCTCAAACAGATGCAAGTCTTTATTCCAGTTCTACCACTCACTATGTAGGTGGGCTTGGGTGTCTGAATTCTCAGTTCCCTTATCTGCACAAAAAAAATTCTACTTGAAAAAGAAAGCTGTCTTCTTTATTCATAGTCCATGAGCCAAAGAAACTCATATGACCCTGCCCAACCACAATATCTTGGAGAAGTGTAATGCTTCCATGTCCCTAGGAGTAGAGGAAAACCAAACATTGGGACACAGTGAATGTCTGTAACAGTAGGAGAAGGCAAATGGGTTGTGAGAGAAACCGGCCCCTGAATTCTCTAACTGCAAAATTATACCTACTGAATCAAACAAACAAACAAACAAATGATGGATCAAGCACTTAATTCATATAGAATTGTTTGCTTGACATTTTATAATAGAATCAATTTTACTTTTATTAGTACTTAATATAAAATGCATACCAGTAACCTTTGAGTACAATCACAATGAGGGTCCCACTTAAACAGTAAAATTTGTAATAATCTCCCAATTCTATGTTTTAATACATTTCCCCTTAGAATCCTTTGAGACTATCTGGACATTTATTTTATGCAATTAATCCACGGTATTCATAGATTCCAGATTTTCAGATTCACTCACTCACTAAAACTTACTTGTACCCCCAATGTCAGTACTCACAAAGTTCATGCGAAGACATGTACAGAGCAGTGAAAATTCGAGTTGTCCAGTGTATATGTTCTCAGCTGAGTTGGAACATGGCAACACTCTGGCTTTTTGTTTCTGCTCTCATACTATAAAGAGATACTCTTTTTTGTGGCCTATTTAAGTGCCACATTTTTTGCATTTTTTGTATTTTTGTTGGCGATTTTGCTACCTAATGCATAGTACTGAAATACTGTCTAGGTGCACCTAAGCACAGGAAGGCTGCGATGTGTCTTACAGAGAAAATGTGTGACTTAGATAAGCTTCATTCAAGCATGAGTTACAGTGAGTTTGATGTTAATAAATCAATAATATATATCAAGCAATGTCCTATTTACACACAAATATACATAAAACAAGGTCATGATCAATACAATCTTGATCAATATAACCTTGTTTTATATGTATTTTTGTTTGAAAGCAACATGCTGACAAACATGTTGTGACCAGAATTCCACAGGAATTTAACCTCATGTCTCCCCTAGGAGCATGGTCTAATATTTCCTAAGTCAGTAATTGTTAAGATGATTTGCAAAGTCTTTGTTTTCTGTTCCTTTTAAAATATAGATGTATGTCTTAATTAAACTAGACTCCTTTAAGTTAGGAAAAGTATAACAAACGTGAAACTTAATTTTATGAAAAATGTGGAAATAATCTTCAAACATTCTTTATTCCAATGCCATTTGTATTAAACGTGGTAAAGGATATGGAGATTCACATTCTAGTTGATTCTAGAAAGATGCAAAGAAATACACTATTATTGTATTTAAAAATAAGTGCAGAATTGCAGCATAAGGAAAATTAGTAATTATTTAGAGCATACTTCTCATTTTCAGAGAAGAATATTCAAGCCCAAAGAAAGCCAATCACTTGGCTACTATCTGGTAACACAACTATTAAGTGGTGGAGCTAAGACTAGAAACTAGACCTCATAACTGACAGTCTGATGCTCTTTGCCACTATATCACAATAAATATGCAGGGTTTGATTGTGACTTCAGTTGTAGATGTATAATTAAAAATTGGAACATATGCAAATTCCAATGACTTGAATTATAAAATTAGATATAGGTTTTAAACAGAAATCTTAAACAAAAAGAATTGAATATTGTAGAATTTGTTGTGGAACACAGTTTAACATTCTGGCAAAACATTAAACATGAGTAATGGAGTAATAGCTTATATATTTTGCCTGAGTCTTACAAGTAATAAATGGATACCTTACCTACAATTAGACATTCTGATATGGTATTTTTGTAAATTGAATGGTAATGTACTTGTGTTGTGAAAGAATTATCATGTACAATGCTGAAACCAAAGTTAGTATGTCCAAAATTTTGTTTTCTAACTAGATACCATTGAGAAAAAGATGTGTGGGCTTTCTGGTTTTTAAGTTTGGATTATAGTGTGTGGTTTTTCTTCATTGCAAATAAACTAACTGCAAGCTTTTATAGTCCACCAAGGAAGATACTTTTTCTTACAATTTACTCAAAGGTCTTCTAAATAAGGGAAGGAGTTGGCTTTTAGGGAATGGGCCGTGTTATACACTGTTATACTTTTGGGGGCATCTATGTGTTTTTTTTTATTCTTATAGAATACCCTGATTACTTCTACTTCTACGTAAACAAATAATTAAAACTATAAATATTATGGAAACAACAATTTATATGGCAAGAGATTGGCGTGCTAGGAATGACTATCTTTGCATTCCTTATGAACACAACAATAAAGCAGCACAATGCAGCAGACAAATTAATCCAAGTAATTATAAACTTATCTGGATTTAAATTTAGTGAAATCCTATCCTCCATTGTTACATTAGGAAATGCATTAGGCAACTGATTCTTGTTTATCAAAAGGATTATGGAATCCTCACTTTATCTTCATTTCATACTCAGAAGAGCATTTCCAGTCCTCTCATACTTAATGGAATATTGCCATACTTTCTCCCTTTCAAGGCCGTCTCTCTCTAATCAAGAGAAGACTGGTGATATGACATGCCACAGTTATTTGTAAAAAAAAAAAAAAAAAGTCATGGAACTTTTCTTCTTTCTCTCCCCTTTCTCTCTCTCTCTCCCCCCCATTATTTTATTACAGACAAGCATCTTAATGAAACTTGATCATTATTTCAGGCTACAAAATAAGCAGCAATTTCCCTTGTTATACAAGCTATAATGCAAACCTCTTTATTAAACCACTTTTTGGTAATAATTTAGAGAGAAATTGAACAGAACCTTACAAATGATTTTCGATTTTCAACTATGCCTACTTTGTGTGAATGTCTGGCATTGGGAATCTGAGTAGACTTTTTCTTCATTATCTCTGGGTCCTTTTGAACCCAGGGTATGTTGGTAGTCAAGTGATAGATCTCTGCACATGGGTGCTGGGGATCACTCTGGCTCTTTCCTCTGCAGCCTAGCAGCAGTCAGACCCAGGTCACGAATACTTCAAGGATTCAAAATGCCACAATCTCATGGCCAGAGAAAAAAGTTGGGCCACAGGTTATTATGTAGAACACCAGCTACTGATTTGTGAACTTAATGGTACTTCCCTACGTATGACTTAAAAATGTAATAAGAATCAGTTTTAATGTTGATTGTCAATTTATAATTTTTTCTCTGCTTTCATTAGAAATGTCATTAACAGATTAGTACATGATACATGGTGAAAAGTATGGGGTTTTTTAGTAGTTGAAAAGGAGGAGCCACCATATGGGGAACGCTAAGATTTGTAACAAAGCTCTGCTGAAGGGGTTCTACTCTTTGATTCTAGCAGTGATAAACCTAGTTATTTTATCCTGAGTGGAATAAATGGCAAAATAAAATAAAATAAAATAAAAATAAAAAAGGAGTCATACTGGTGTACTCTTAAGTCAGCTAAAAATGAGCTGTTGCCAACAGCATGAAAGAGGAAATATGTAGAAAAAAAGCCTAATGATCCACTGACTTGGGAACTGGAAGGCCAAGAAACAGGTCTGAGACTAAAGGTGAAAATTGAAATTTGGAGCCTTAAGCAAGTCTCAGGACACATGATAGATCCAAGGAAATTGTTTAAGCCGTTTAAAGCTTGCTATTTTCTGAAGTAAATTTCTTCTAGCAATCTGCAGATGAAAAGACTGTCTATGTTGTCAACAACCCATTAAACTGCATGGTAGGCTCTATTTTGAAGAGTTCTTGAAAACAGACACATCAGTATTCCAGTAAGTCAATGAAGGTAAGATATGTTACCTATCCTCTTCCTTACTCTCCAAACAGTCGCCAGGTTCATATAGTAGGTGTCTATGTGGGGGGTTAGAATTCCAATAGCGTCTCAAAGGGAAGTATTGTGTTGTCATACATGTAGGCTAGGAGTTTGGATTTAGCGTAAACTGGTCAGATTTGAATTCTGGTTCTGTTATTGACAAGTTGCTTTTTGAGTTTCAGATTCCTAATGACTGAAATATGTGATAACAACACCTGCCTCACATTATTGTGAAGATTAAATATGAAGTGAGACCATGTATGCCAAACACTGACTAAAGTGCTTCATTTAGAGAAGATACTTAATTAGAGGTTGCATTTATTGTTATTCATGGCATCTGTGTTACTTCACGTGTTCAACAATCAGAAGTGTAATCTCCTAGAAAGCGGAACAGGCATTTGTACTTTGATCCTGAGACTGAGAACATTGACCTTAGAAGTCTCTGACTTTATGCCACCTCCTTGGACTTGGGCCACACACTACTGTGGAAATACAAGCTGATAGGAAGCCCTTGGGTTGCTGCAGAGGGAGTCCTTAGTCACACGTGCATGGCTGGTCTGTGTTAATGAAGAAGAAAAGTCTAGGTTCCCCCTTTGACAAAATGCACCCCACAAATGCAAAATAATACTGCTTTTTAGATGTTTATTTTCTAAAGTCTTCCCCTAATGTTTATCTTAAAGTCATATCTTCTGTAAGACTTGTTGTGTGTTAGAAACATGTAATAAAGTGTGGCCTTCTCCTCCGGTCCTGGACCCCTATGACATCCCTGTCTTTGTATGTCCCAATATATATTCCCTTGGGATTCTGGGGGTTAACCTATTGAGCCCATTCAGCAGAGAAACTGAATATAAAATTTCTAAAAAAAGAGCTCTTAGAATTTAATGCCTCTCCTCTATCAAAGGCACTGAATATTACATAATTCATGCCTATGAGTGATGGTTTGTGTCCTCATTTACAAACTGCCAACATAACCACCCATTCTCCAAATCTTTTGTCCCTTTTGCTCAGACAGAAATAAATTAAGATTGCTGCAATGGTAGAGAAATGGAAAGGAGAAGATGCATTTATGACCTATTTAGAAGGTACAATTGACAGGAATTGACTGGGAGGGAGAGTGAGTATTGAGGTTAACTTTCAAATGTCAAGATGGTGCAACTAGATGGATAGTAGTATAGTTCATTAAATTAGGACACCTGACCAGGAGCAGGTTTTTGGCTGAATTATTTAAATTCAGATTTAGATATGTTAAATACAAAGTGCCAGGTGTGATGACTGGTAGGCAATTGTACATATGATTTGGGGCTAAGAAGTAAAGTCTAAATTCAAGATCTAGAGAATTAGAATTGCCAAGATCAAGAGGTTTTTGCAATGTGCAATCAATTGTATATATTTAAGTTCCTAGAAAATTCTGTGATAATATTATTCACATTGTATATATTTAAGTGTTTCTTAATTTTCATCATAAATATTAAAGAACTCTATCAAGTTATACCTATATAGATTATACTTAACTCTGGATATTTATATCTAGTAGTAATATCTGATCCCCAATCTGGAGTTAGAAACCAATTTTTCTTGACTGCTTCAACCTGCAACTCTAATCGACAGAAAATATAAGGGGCAGAGAAATAACAGAATTGGATTCAGCCTTACTTGTAGGTTGGATTTAGTAGAAAGGAACAATGGTATAATTTTAGAGTCCATCCCTGTGTCCTCACCTGCCCTATCAATATCTCTTTTTTGCTTACTGATGCATACACAAAAGCCTCCTTCACAGACCAGTATTGCCTACCCAGCAACTCTGCTTAGTTGAGATGGCAGACTCAAAGGTGAGGGATACTCATACTCTTGAAGGAGTGAGGCAGATGAAGTATTTTAGTTCCATCCATTTGGCCCCAATAATGGGAATAATTTTAAGAATTTAAAGACATAACTAGGCTTTCTGTTTTTCAATTGATTAATTACTCAATTATTGCAAAGTATTGAAAAGCCTTAACAGTTTTCTGTTAAGGAAAGCCGATTTATGAATTCTGTTTCCCTGTCCTAAACCTAACTTCAACTAAACAATAAAATAGCACTTGAACTTTTCACACTCTGTCACAGTGGCAAAACAAAGCATGTATTTTTTTTTTTTTTTTAGAAAAAAAGCACAATTATAAAATTTAGAAGTATAACTAATATTTATGAGACCTTGGTAGAAAATATCTTTTCTAAAGTGTGTGTAAATAATAACACACTCTCCCAACTTTTGTTCTTTATACTTTTCTTTTAACTCCTATATCACATGGGAGATCAGAATATAGAAGAATCTATTTATTGGATGTACTAACAAAGTCACTGGGATACCTCCTTTTGTCCCTAACAAAAGCTAATGGTATTGACATTCAGTTGGTATGACTTTCCTTTTTCTTAGTGTTATCTTCTTCCTTAGGCAATTTGCTGTGTCATCTCATTATATTCATGGCTTGAAAGAGGAACCTAGTTCTAAAGCTTGAAGTGGTTTATTGATCCAAAAAGATGAGGTAATTCACTGTCCAACATAATTCAAGCCTTCAAAGAACAAAACTCTCAACTATGCTTTTCTCATGAAACAATCAGAAAGAGAAGTCTCAAAATTCAAAATGACCTCTGCTTATGCAATGCTACAGCCATTTTCACAATCATTTATTCAAATCAAGATCCAGTCCTTACAATTTATTCTTAATTATTCCCATCATGTGTCTCCTTAAGCAACAATAAGATTCTTTCATTTGTATAACACTAGTAATTATTGCTAATTGTCATAATAATGCTATCTAAATCTGATTCATTCCTATCATTGTGCCGCCTACCATGTGGTTAATGTCAGGAATGAGAAGTTTTGTGTATATTAAATATCTTCTTAATGGTTTTTCCTGTTGTATCGAATATCTTCTTAAAGGTTATACCTGGGAATGTGAAAGTATTTGTGGCAATAGGATGTCATCTAATGATAGGCTTTAAGAGAATGACCAAACAACATGAAGAATCATACATATTCTAAATCAGTCAGAATACACAAAACTATAATTTTGTTTTAGAAACATGGGGATGAATATTTATGGCTGACACAGGCAGCTCTTGAATGGAATATTGAGTCCTTTCTTAACTCTATTTGGAGAAGATAATCAGAAAAGATGTGACTAATTTTTCTTTGTATGATTTCAACACTCAAATATTTTCCCCACAAATAGTGCTTTGAGTGGAGCTAGTCTTATTCAGCAAAAACTAGTGAAAATAACTTTTTGAACATTTATTACCTGCTACTTACCATTCTAGAAAATTTTCATGATCTCATTTTGTTCTTAGATACTATTTATTATCCCCATTTTATTGATAAGGAAACTGAAAAAGAGAACTTAAGTAAGTTGCCCAACATCATGCAGGTAAGAAGTTATAAAGCTGGGATTTGGTTTCAGGGTCTTACTCTGTTCCAAATCATGCCATTTAATACTGATCATTATTCGTAGATCTGCATTCTTAAAAAGGACCAACATTAACTTGAATAGCCCATTCATTGTACATTTTAGGAACAATACCTATACACCATTAGAGCTGGACAATTGTGATTCTTTAATTTTACAGATGAAAAAATGGATACTCATAAAGGTAAGTTACATGTCCAATGTCCAACATCAGGCTACTCGTTGATGTGAGAGGTAACTAAAAATCTAGTGTTTTCACTCCTGATTGGTACTCTTCCCAATAACCACACCATCACTATTATGCCCTCACCAAGTAAGGTTTTCCTTCAGATACAAGTTTGCAATCCTTACTGATAACATATATCTCTTATTTATAATAAAATTATAAACATATATCTTTTATTTATAATACAATTGAAGCATATATATATATATATTTTTTTTTTTTTTCTCTAATTTAACTTATCTGAGTAGAATTGCCTTGAGGAATAAAGGCAATGCTAACTCTTGTCCAAAATGTCCTTTTTATATTTTTCAGATATTACTCTTTTTTAGGATGTGGTATTATATTTCAGTTTTTGAAGCCTTAGGTCATGTGTGTTTGTGTGTGTGTCATATTGTTGGGAATTGGGGCACACAGCTCAAAGAAAATATGGCCACAGTAACAACTAGCTTGGAGATATCCTATATTAACATTTAGGTGAGGACTATGGAATACTGAATCTCTTTTTTTAACTCTACTTGAAGGGACAGGAAAGACCATATGTCTTTAAAATTATTCTCCAAGCAAAATGTTAATTTGGAAATTTTTTTAATTATAAAGATATGGGGTATAATTCAGGGTTAAGTATACAAACGTTGATTATTCAGGTACCCTTGTTGATGAGGTATGCCCCTCCTTCTCCTAGCAGTTTCCTTCAACTGCCAATCACACACCCCCTTCCCTGACAGTTTCCCACTACTGCCAATCCCTTTCCTATAGTATTATAATTGTTCAAGGTCCACTTATGAGAGAGAACATATGGCATTCTGTTCTTTGTTTCTGTGATAGATCACTGAGTATGATCAACTCTAAATCCATCCAAGTTGCTGCGAAGTAATGTGGAGAATTCTTATACCATAGAAGATGAATTTTCATTAAAATGTCTATATTAATCCACAGTGATATTACTTTATGGTGCTTATATAATACTTATGTACTACCTTTACTCATACAATGCTGTCTTTTATATTCAATATTATATTCAAGGAGTTATATAAAACAAGAGGGAAAATAGGAGTATAATTCATCCTTTTCCCTACAAGTTATAATTTAGTGGGGAACTAGAAAAGACAAACTAATGGCAGGAGAATGCTTTGATTCTATAAGAAAAAGAATGCAATGACATATTCCCGTAGCAGTTGACAGGAAGGAATGATATTAGCTAAAATGCATTAATTGCTGATTATGCCCTTGGGTCTTCAGGAGGTCTAATAGAATAGCATCCCCTCTCTTATGCTGATCCTACCCTGAGCTAGGATCAGATTGAGAAATAAGGAAAAGAGTAGCAAATGGATGCCAAAATATCACCTCTTTAAATGAGAAAGACATTTGGAAGTTACAACAGGGGAGGGACTTCTCTCTTCCAGCTAAAACCTCACTCTTAAGAAAAGCAGAGGAGGTGAGATGCTGTGTTTGTTCTTTTTAAATTTACTGATAAGACTTTCTCTGATAAAAGGCAAGCTTGGGAGAAGCCAAGAGGGCCCTACGTCTACATGGAAGAAAAAATCAAGTGCAAGGAAAAAGTATTCACCTTAATACTATGTGTAAGACAGGATACAAGGTGCGTTATAGTGTAATAACTAATTTAATTCTTACCAAAATCTTGTGAGATAGATATATTGCCACCACTCTTAATTTACAGAATAAAAAGTGAGGCAGAGAATGGTAACATACTTAGTATAAAGCCACACAATTATTTCTGAGATTTGAACTCAGGCAGACCAGATCTAACAATCTTTTCTTGACAACTAGACTGACTGACTTATCTTAGGATAACATCACATCTCCTTGGAAACAAGCAAGGCAGTGTTCATGAAAGAGGCTTATTTGAGTTTTAAGTAAAGAATGGATATGACTCTGACAGGAGGAGGTGACAGGGCAAAGGAAGAAGCATTTTTAACCAATGAAACAACATGAGAAAATTCAAGAAAATGAAAAAATATGGAGACTAATCAGGAAAAAATGAAAAGTGTATCTTGACTTGTGTGTGTGTATGAGAGAGAGAGAGAGAGAGAGAGAGAAAGAGAGAGAGAGAGAATGAGAATGAATTGCATAAAGCTAAACACTAAAACAGGTTCTACAATGAAATAGGACTGGAAAGCCAAAGCAATTCAAAGATAGCAGCAGCAGCTTGGAACTGTTGCATGATAGGATGGCAAGCGTAACATGGACTTTTTGGTTAATTAGAGAAGATGTCACACAATATTCAGCATATGGCCCTGTTCAAGTTCTCGTATTGGTCATCTTGGCTTCCAGTATTTGATGTCTTGTTTATTACTCTGACTGAATAATTTAAACCCTTTGAAACATAATGTTTTTCCTGTCTTGGAGAAGATACTTTAAAGAAGTCAGCGCCTTACTTTGCTCATACTCACAGATGTTAGAAAGTAGCTCAGGCCGGGAGAAAGAGACCATAACCAGCTGTTTCATAGCCTGTAATTGCAGCCTTAATAAATGAATCATTTCCTTCAGCTGGCACTAGTTGGGGTCTAAGCATAGTATTTTGTGTGTTAGCAGTTCTGGAAGCATTTCTCTGTTTGCTGATGCTTTAACATGGAGGTCTGTGAAATTAGGCATATAACAGAAATCACCCTTACTGTATATGCAAGTTTAGTGACTGGTGGTGAGCTCATATGAGAAAGACAACTCATCAAGTTCTTGGTAATGTAATTGGCTTGACTTATTAGGCTGTAGCTTAGAATATAAAAATCAAACTATAAAACATAATCTGCTGTACAGTGTACTAATTAACCAGCTGGGCCAGCTTTTATAGACTTAATTTTACAGATTTCCTTGAGGATCTAATCTAGTTTGGTGACTCAGAGCTGTATCTTCCTCCTGCTAGGAAGTAATAGTCATAGCTCCTGTTTTTTTCCCCCTCAGGATGTCAGAGACTTCATCTTTGTTTCTTTTGTTAGATGATATCCTTTCCACATAGACAGCCCTTTGTGGATATTGATATTAGACATAGCATTATAAAAGTTCAGATTTTTCTATGTCTATCTGCACAGCTTTTTTCCTGTCATGATTAATGGCTGTATTACAGAATAATGAATCACATTTCAAGACAACCATCCCAGAATGAAATAGAGAGACAGAAATAAAGTAGCAACAAGGGCTGGATTGAAGATAAGAACGTGGGTTTGGTGTAAAGACAAAGATGGAGTGGGAAATCAATTAGCTGCAAGCTTTTTCAAAATACAGCAGTGTGAGATATAAAGAAGGGGAATGAGCAATACAAATCAGTTCTCTTCCCAGCCTCAAGTTTACATGCAATCCCACAATCCCACTAGGGAGACAAATAGAACAACACAAACAATAAAATGTCTTAGAATAACTTTTTTTGTTGTTGATAAAGGTAATATATGCTTGATATAGGAGATTTATAAATATAAAAGTAAACAAACCTAGAGATCACCATTGCGGATATTTCAATGTATTTTCTTACAGATTATTTTATATTCAAAATTTTCTTTTCTACTTACTTGCAATCATTTTTGTGGGTAATTTCGTATTCTCCTTTTTAAATTCAGCATTATAAGATATACCTTTTCTTGAGTCAATATAAATCTTCTGAAAACATCTGTATGACTTTTTACTGTTTTTCCTATTTTCTAAATTATTCTATAAGTTTGATGTTTTAATTTAGATAATAAAAGCTACTAATGCTACTGGTAGTGTGTGCACACATTTACACTAATTCTACAGTCTATATACACCAAGTATGTAATCACATTATATTTATTATTTTGTAATATGCTTTTTGTTACTTAGCACTGTATTATGAATATATTCCATCTTTCTAACTCTGTCTCTCTCTATAACTTTATAAACATTATTTAGTAAATACATAGTATTTATTATGTGGGCATTATTTAATTTATTTAATCAATCTACTATTGGATTTTTATATTGCTTCCAAATGTTTATCTTTACACATAGTGCTGCAATAAAAATTCTTACAAACACTTTGCCATTCCTTAGTTTATTTTTAAAATTATTTATTTATTTATTTATTTGAGTGGGTGTCTCACTCTGTTGCCCAAGCTGGAGTGCAGTGGCATGATCACAGTTCACTGCAGCTTTGACCTCCTGGGCTCAGGCGATCTTTCTACCTTAGACTCCTGTGTAACTGGTATTCCAGGCCTGCACCACCATACCTGGCAAATTTTTTGTAGAGATGAGGTCTCACTATTTTACCTAGGCTGGCCTCAAATTCCTAGGCCCAACTGATCCTCCTGTCTGCTTCCTAAAGTGCTAGAGTTATAAGCATGATACACTATGTCCAGTTGCATTCTTTATTTTTTAATACATTTTTAAAAATTCATAAGTTTGTATCAACTAATAGATGACCTACTAATCCCTGTTGCATTCAAGAGTAGTGGAGTAATTCCTTTAATCATATACAGTTTAATAGCCAATGATATCTTATTTTGATTTGTATGTCTTTCATAATTAGTATTGATATTTGATATCTTTTATACTTTTGCCTATACTTTGATTTGATATCTTTGCTTTTTATATAGTTATTGCACATTTAAAAATTAGTATTTCTTTTGTAAATGGCCTACTTTTTATTTTCCTATTTTTATATTGGGATCCAGTAATTTATATTGGTGGTTTTATTGGCTACATGATATCATATATATATAGCATGGTGTTGAAAGCGACATTTCTTGTTGCGTCCATATTTTGGTTAAGCCTCAAAGCTGAGAATGATGGGAACAAGTACTACTATGTTTTTCACAGAGGAACTAGACACAGCCTCCACATCCTCAGGATCTGAGTTTTTCAGAGACCCACCCATCACCACCAATAGTACCCAGAGATTGTTTGAATTATTAAGATAGAATATTTTGAAAGTAATTTTCAAGGAGAAAACAATGTTTGTTCCCCACTTCCAATCCTCAGCTGAATGAAGACACAATCAAGAGTGCTTAACTTTGTCCTTGGAGTTGGTGGGGCATAGATAATGAAAAGGCTGGAAGCAGACCACAGAGGCTGAGCCAAGAGACAGGGCAGTAGAATAGCATGGCTAGTGTGTCTGGAGTGGGACAAGGCGGTTTGGAAGATTTCCCTAGGGCCAAATGGTGAATGACCATGTCATCTTGTGTGATCTTCCCAGGATGGCAAGTCTATTTTCCAGTTGCTTAGACCCCAGATCTTAGAGTCACTGTTAACTCCTATATATCTTTCATAAGCCACATCCAATCTATCAGCAAAACCTGCCAGCTTCAGATCCCTACCCTCCTCCAAGGTTACCACCATAATCTAAGCCACCATTATCTCTTGTTCAAACTGGACTCTTTGTTGCATGTTTGTCTAGTCTCCCTCCCTAATTATTTTCAACATACTACTCAGAGTGATTTTTAAAATATTTAACTAGGATTGTATCACAGATCCTCTCAAAACTTTATTTCCAATGACTTCATGTCTTAGAGTAAAAGTAAGTCTTAAAAATGGCATTCAAGGTTCTATGTCATGTTTCCCCCATACACACATTTGCTCCTTTTTAAGATTTGTTTTTTACTACTTTTCCTCTTCTTGTTTGCTACACAGAGGGCACTGCCCACCTTTCTTTCAGCTGGTCAAATGTGTATATGCTCCAGGGCCTTTGCCCTTACTATTTTTTCTGTCCCCAAATATGCATCTACATACTTTCTTACTTTATTCAGATAACACCCTTTAAGTCATCTTTTCAGAAAGCCTTTCCCTGGCCATCCTTGATATTCGGTCACGCCATATCCCTAAATTCCATTTTTTAAATTGGGCATTTATCAGCATGCAACATAACTTTATGTGTTTATTTCTTTATTGTTCAAAGCTATGGCTAGAATGTGAGCTCCTGGAGAACAGGAGGTATATCCGTCTTATTTTCTGTTTTATGATCACTGCTTACTACAGAGCAGGATACAGAGAAAGCACTCAGTAAATATGTGTTGAAAAAATGATGGATTCTTCTGATTCAGAAGCAATTTTTTTTTCTTTGCATCCAAAGATGATTTTTTCCCTCTCCTTTGTTGTATTGCTTTTAGTCATTTAAGACTAATGAGCTTCCATTCTCAAGAAGCCTGTTAATAGAAGTAGGTATTCAGTCTTCTCATGGCTGAAATAACTGGTATATGTGCAGCACTTTGATATATGAAAGGTGTATTTATTAACCTCCATTTAATGCTTTAGTTAATACCATACCTCTTACTATGATTTTGTACTCTGCTACACTATAAAATGAAATTTAATAAAGCTTTCTTGTATGTAAGGAAGTGTCTTCATTTCCAATTGCTTCTATAACACATTACCATAAATGTAAATAATTAATAAACAACACACATTTATTAATTCACAATGTTGGAGGTCAGATATTTGACACTGGTCTCACTGAGCTAAAATCACAGTGTTGCCAGGGCTGGTTCCTTTTTGAGGCTCCATAGTAGAACGTGTTTCCTGTCCATCTTCTAGTGAACACCTGCCTTCCCTGGTCCATAGTCTCATTCCTCCACATTCAAATCTGGCAGCATGGTATCTCTGACCCAGCCAGAAAAAGTCTACACTTTCAACGATTTCAAGTGATTAGATTGCGTCCACTTGGATAATCTCTCCATCTCAAGTTCCTTAAACTCAATCACATCTGCAAAGTCTCTTTTGCCTTACACAGTAAGATATTCACAAGTGTTCTGAGGCTCAGGGTGCAGATATCTTGGGGAATGAGGGCTTCAATGGACCTACTACAGAAGGAAAGAAAACATTGCTATATCTCATGCTTGTCCCTGCCAACCTCTAAGACAAATATCTTATTTCTCTCTTTTCTTTCAAAACAACTTTCTTAAAAGAATGATCACTATTCCTTCATTTTGCCCTCTCTCTTTGATCTCATAATTAATGTAACTGTAAATGCCACCAACACACTGAAAATACTCTCTCCAAGCCTGACATTGATCTCCTAATCACCAAACTTGCTGGTCTCTTTCCTCTACATGTCAAAAATGTGCCTGAGAACCTGTTGGGCAGTTACACAGTTCCCACAACAACCAAGAAGAATGAAGCCCTGTGGCCCAGGCCAGCATACACAGCCCTGATGCCTCTCCCTGTCAGGTAAAGCTTGCCTCCTGACCCAGGAAGGACCCACTCTTTCCCTCATGTAGCAATGTGGCTTGCTTTCCTGATCATTTATTTCTCTTGTATGTGTTTGGAATACTCTAGCTTCAAGCTCTTCCTCCTGAATTTGGCTTTTATTGTGTTATGCTCTTTCTATAACCCACTCATCATTCTAACTACTTTAGACTTCGGGCTTCCTGTTTTCTTGTTTTCTAAATAAGGTTTTGGATGCCCAAACCAGGTGCCCCTTTTCTGCGGGAAATAATCTGGAATAAAAGTCATTTTCTAAAAGTTATCTAAGTGCCTCCTTTGTTACCTGTTCACTGTTTTTATGTAGTCTGGCCCTCCTTGAGGGCACGGAACAAAACCATAGCTTCAGGGCACTGCTCTGAAGAGATTTTCTATTGGTTAATGATGGACGATAGCCGGGCCCTGAATGAGAGTGACCTCTGGTGGACACAACTTATTCTTTTCTCTCTCACGTGTTACTACTGCCATTGCTGTGTTTGTTTATTTAAAATGTGGTTAGCCATTTTTAAGTGTACAGTTCAGTAGTGAACAGTCACACTGTTGTGCAACCAACCTCCAGAAGTCTTTTCATTTTGCTAAAGTGAAACAAAAACCAATTAACAATTCTCTCCTATCCTAGCCCCTGGCAATCATTTTCTGTTTTTATGAATTTGACAAAGTACTGCGTGTAAGTGATTAATACAGTGTCCGTTCTTTTGTAACTGATGTCACTTAGCATAATGTCTTCAAGGTTCATCCATATTATAGCCTGTATCAGAATTTCCTTCCTTTTAAAGGCTGAATAATATTCCATAGTATGAACATTCCACATCTTGTTAGCCCATTCATCTGTGACTGGACACTGGTTGCATTTACATTTTGGCTATTTTGAATAATGCTGCTATATACATGGATATACAAATATCTTTGAGGCTCTGCTTTTAGTTTTTTTTTTTTTGGTTGCTGTGTACCCAGAAGTGGAATTGCTGAGTCCTATGGCAATATTATTTTTAAAAACTTTTAAAAATTGATACATAGTAGATGCACATAGTTTCAGGGTACATGTGATAATTTGATACATTCATATGATGTGTAAATATCAAATCAAGGTAATTGGGATATCCATCACCCTAAATATTTATCTTTTCTTTATGCTAGAAACATTTGAATTACTCTATTCTGGAACTTTTGAAGTGTACCATAGTACATTACAAAATGTACAAATGAACATTATGTTACAAAGGTACATTAATGTTAATTAATGTTAACTAGTCACCCCACTTATCTATCAAACACTAGATCTTATTTCTTCTATCTAATTATATACTTTACCCATTAATTAATCTCTCTACATCTGCTTCCCCTTCATCCCCACCCTTCCAGGCTTCTGGTAACCACCAATCTATTTCCTTTCTTCATGAGAAGTTATGGTCAGAGGTAATTCTATTTTTAATTTTGGGGGAACTGCCATACTGTTTTCACAGGAGTTACACCATTTTACATTGGTACCAATGATGCACAAGAGTTCCAGTTTCTTGACATCTTCACCAACAACTGTTATTTCCTGTTTTTTAAAAAATTATATCCGTTCTAATTAGTGTAAGATATACCACATTTTAAAAAATCCAGTCCAGTTTTGATAGACAGCACGGTTGTTTCCATGTTTTTGCTATTGTGAATATTGCTGCAATAAACAAGCGTGTGCAGGTATCTTTTTTGTAGAATGACTTAAGTTCCTCTGGATATATTCCCAGTAGGGGGATTGCTGGGTCATATGGAAGGTCAACTTCTAGTTCTTTTAGAAATTGCCACACTGTTTTCCATAGAGGTTGAACTAGCTTGCATTCCCACCAGCAGTATAGAAGCGTTCCCTTTTCTCTGCATGCTCGCCAGCACCTGTTGTTTTTGGTTGTATTAATGGCCATTATTGCTGCGTTAGGTGGTATCTCAATGTGGTTTTGATTTGTATTTCTTTGATTATTAGTGAGACTGAGCACTTTTTAATGTTTCTGTTGGCTGTCTGTATATCTTCTTTTGAGAAGTGTCTTTTCAAGTCTTTTGCCCACTTTTTAATGGGTCTGTTTGTTTTTTTCCTTTTGGCACATTGAGTTCCTTGTAGATCCTGGATGTTAGGTCTTTGTCAGATATATAGTTGGCAAATATTTTTTCCCATTCTGTGGGCGGTCTTCCAGCTCTCTTGATTTTTTTTTTTTTTTTTTTTTTTTTTGTAGAAGCTTTTCAATTTAATGAGGATCCACTTGTTTATCTTATCTCTTATGGCATGAACATCTGGGGTTTGGATCAGGAATTGGTGTCCTACTCCAATTCCCATAAGGGTGTATCCTGCGTTCTCTAAGATTCTTATCATTTGAAGTTTTACATTTAGGTCTTTGATCAATTTAGAGTTGATTTTTTTGTATGGTGATATGTAAGGGTCCTGTTTCAATCTTCTGCATGTGGTTAGCCAGTTTTCCCAGCACCATTTACTGAATAGGTTCTCCTCTTGCCAGTGGTTGTTGGTAGTGGTTTTGTCGAAGATGAGTTGGTTGAGAAATTAAGGTTTTGCTTCTGGAATCTCTATCCTGTTCCTTTGGTCTATATGTCTATTCTTGTTCCAATATGAGGCTGTTTTGATTATTGTAGCCTTATAGAAAAGATTAAGATCTGGAAATTGTGGTAACTACCCAACTTTGTTTCTTTTGCTGAGGATTGCTTTGGCTATTCATGGTTGTTTATGTTTCCATATGAAATTTTGTATTGTTGTTTCCAGGTCTGAGAAGAATGATGTTGGTAATTTAATGAAAATTGAATTGAATCTCTAGATTGCCTTTGGT
>CAUYQG010156789.1:0-21716 GCA_963574415.1 Tarsius wallacei | reverse complement strand
GGCAACCCGGCGTGACCTCATCTCTACAATAAATTAAAAAAAATTAGCCGAGCGAGGTAGCGCGCGCCTGTAGTTCCAGCTACTTGGAAGGCTGAGGCGGAAGGATCGCCGGAGCCACTGCACTCCAGTCTGGGTGACAGAATGAGACTCCAACTCAAAAAAAATAAATAAATAAAATAAAATGACTAGGCCATGACTAACTGCCATGAGAGTGTAGAATTCCCCCAGTCAATGTCACAGAGGAGACCTAGGCCTTCTGTTTACAAATTTCCTTAGTGCCATTGCCTCACAAGGGTCCAGGGAGGGCAACATGGACTTGAGCCAGAACAGCCATGCATATGTCACGTCTGTCTCACTGACGCGTCACTCACAGACTGGGCTCCTGAAACCACTGAACTCCTTCATGGCCAATTCACAATCAGTTGAGATGTTCAGACTCAGTCTGGGCAGCTGAAATTCCAACATTACAGTCATCCATGTTTAGAAAATAATAATGGCTGGCATTTAGTGCTTACTAAGTGCCAGGCCCTGTCCTAAGTATTTACAGAAATTAAGTCATTTAATTTTCACCACAACCTTGTTAAGATGAGTGGTTATTTAACAGATGAGAAAAATGAGGCCCAGAGAAGTTAAGTAACATGCCCAAGTTCCCAAGGTCACACAGCTAGTAAATAGCAGAGTCTGTATCTGAACACTGTGCAGTCTGGCTCCAGAGTCTATTGTTATAACTATTTCTCGATAATACCTTATTAAGACCCTTTAAAATGCCTTCTCCAGCCAGGCATGGTAGCGCGTGCTTGTAGTTCCAGCTACTTAGAAGGCTGAGGCGGAAGGATTGCTGGAGCCCAGCAGGTCAAAGCTGGGGTGGCCATGAGCATGCCACTGCATTCCAGCCTAGGTGATGGAGTGAGACTCCAACTCAAAAAAAAAAAAAGAAAAAGAAAAATACCTTCTCATTTTTTATTTCTCTTTTTTTTTTGAGTTGAAGTCTCACTCCATAGCCCAGGCTGGAGTACAGTGGCACGCTCACACTACCCCAGTGTCGACCTGCTGGGCCCCAACGATCCTTCCGCCTCAGCCTTCCTACAGGTGTACACTACCACACCCAGCTAATTTTTGACTTATTTGTAGAGATGAGGTCTCACTAAGTTGCCCGGGCTAGTCTCAAACCCATGGGCTCAGGCAATCCACTTGCCTTGGCCTCCCAAAGTGCTGGGCTACAGGCTAAGTCACTGAGCCCAGCCATTTTTATCATTTATATATAAAATGTCAATGAACATTTCAATATTTCAATAGCATCAGAAAAATGGACAATGAGTGAGCTATTTTTAAAGATAAGAAAATAGCCAGGCATGATGGCTCATGCCTATAATCCCAACACTTTGGGGTCAGAGGTCATAGGATTGCCTGAGCCCAAGGGTTTGAAACCAGCCTGGGGAACTTGGCAAGACCTCATCTCTACAATAAATCAAAAACTTAGCCGGGTGTGGTGGTGCATGCCTGTGGTTCCAACTACTTGGAAGGTTGAGGCGGAAGGATCACCTGAGCCCAGTAGGTTGAGGCTGTAGTGACTGTGAGCACGCCACTGCATTCCAGCCTGAGCATCAGAGTGAGACTCTGACTCAAATAATAATAATAATAATAATAATAATAATAATATAGATATTTTTGTCTGCAGAATTACCCACACACTATATGTACTTTTGTTCTAAATTGCTTTGGAACTTATTGTGCTTCTTATTTTCTTGGTTATAGTTAGTTGGTGTTCCTGGGGCAAGACCACAAAACACTTCTGTGTTCTTCCACTAACTTAAGACATACCTGAGACAAGGCCCTTAAAAAAAACAAACTTGTATCCCCTAGAGTATCCAACACAGTGCCTTGCACAAGGCAGGCATTTAATAAATATTCATTGAATGCAAAGTATCTTAGTCTACTTAGGCTCCTATAACAGAATACCAAAGTCTGAATGACTTACGAACAACAGTTTATATTTATTCTCACAGTTCTGGAGGCTGAGAAGTCCAAGATCAAGATGCCAGCAAAATTGGTGTCTTCTTGGTTCACACATGGCGCCTTCTTGCTGTGTTCTCACCTGGAAGAAAGAATGGACAACAGAGTGCTCAAAGGTCTCTTTAAAAAGGTCACTGTCCCATTCATGGGGATCTGACTTTATAACATCATCACCACCCAGAAGCCTTACCTCCTAATACTGGCTGTCACCTTGGGGATCAGATTTTCCGATTCCTGGGGGTCTGCCCTCATAACCTCATCACCGCCCAAGGGCCTTACCTCCTAATACTGTCACCTTGGGGATCAGATTTCAACATAGGAATTTGCCAGGGGACATAAACATTCAGTCTACAGCAAATAGAATTGAGTTAAATGCAGTTCAGGCAATGGGTTGGTTCTAATTTGATAGAGGATTAAAGATCACTGCACAGCACTGTGTGGTGGAACTTTCTGCAGTGAAGGAACCGTTCAATATCTGTACTGTTTAATGTGGCAGCCACTAAGCATGTGTGGTTACTGGACACTTGGAATGTGGCTAGTGTGACTAAGGACCTAAATATTTAATTTTATTTAACTTTAATTAAATTATATTTAAATTTAACTAGCCACAGCTTTATAGTATTGGGGGTTTTAAACCAAATAAATTATTTCAGGTCCATTTATATATAAGACCACTTCCTGAGATAAAGTCTTCAGAAAAGTCATGTACTCAGTCCTAGCAATCAGAGATAAGAGGCAAAAGAGAGTAAAATTATGAGTATATTACCTTCTACGTAGCTTTATGATATTGTACAGAGTTTCTCAAGCAAAATGAAGGATAGTCATTGAAGCATCCCCTGTAATAAAAGGTGATGTAAAAGTTCATATATAGGAAGCAGATTATATAAACTAGGAGACTGTGGTAGGCAGACTGATGGCCCCCCCAAAGATGTCTAGATGTAATCTCTGGAGCCTGTGAATAAAGTCCCTCACACAGCAAAACATACATTTAAGGTGGATCTTGGTTAGGGATCTTGAGATGGGGAAATTATCCTGGATTATTACACCGGTGGACCCATTGTAATCTCAAGGCGGGAGTGTAAGAATCAGAAAGAATGAGATGCAATGACAGATACAAAAGTCAGGGCTGGGTGCAGCAGCTCACGCCTGTCATCCCAGCACTCCGGGAGGCTGAGGTGGGAGGATTGCTTAAACTCAAGAGTTTGAGACCAGCCTGGGCAACATAGCGAGACCTTGTTTCTTAAAAAAAAAAAAGTCTTAAATTAGCTGGATTTGGTGGCGTGCACCTGTAGTCCCAGCTACTCAGGAGGTTGAGGTGGAAAAATTGCCTGAGCCCAGGAAGTAGAGGCTGTGATGAGTTGTGATCATGCCACTGCAGTCCAGCCTGGACAACAAGGTGAGACTCCGACTCAAAAGTTAAAAAATAATAATAAAATTAAATTTAAAAGTCACAAAAATCAGAGTGATACAATTGCCAGCCAGGGTCTCCAGAAGGAACACAGCTCTGAGGATTTCAGTCCAGTGAGATCAATTTTGGATTTCTGACTTCCAGTACCGTAAGATAATAAAGCCTTAAAATTTGTGATAATTTGTTAAAGCAACAAAAGGAAATGAATACAAGTACTTCCACATATAATAGAATACTGTGCAACCATTTAAAAGAATGACGTGCACTTGTATGTTTTCACATGGAAAATCTCCATTTAATTAGTGAAAAACATCAAGGTCTAGGACAATGTGAATATCATGATAGCCCTTGGTTACAAAGGATATACACACAGGCAATCTAAAAGTCCAAATATAGGAATTAAATAAACACCTGAAAGGCAAAACAAAAAAGTGAATAATAGTATTGCCTCTGGGGAGGGAGTGGGCAGGGTTAGAAGGGGACTTAACTTTTCACAGTGTACTTCTCAAAACTGTAATTCATTTTGAGAATTGTCACTCAAAGAGATTCTTTGGAGGTGAAGACTTTCAGAGTCTGAGGCTGAGAATTGCTTGATCCCAAGAGTTTGAGACCATCCTGGGCGACATAGCAAGATCTCATCTCCACAGAAATTTTAAAAATTAGCCAGCATAGTGGCACACAACTGTAGGCCCAGCTACTCGGGAGGTTGAGGCAGAAGGATCACCTGAGCCCAGCAGGTGGAGGCTGCAGTGAACCATGGTCCATGATCGAGTTCCTGCACTCCAGCCTAGGTGACAGGGTGAGACCCCGACTCAAAAAATAAAAAAAGAAACCATACAAACCCTATTAGCATTTTGCAGGTGTGTTGCTCTGAACTTCAAGGGAGAGTGGATAAATAACATTTCCTGACATGAGCAATTAGCTTCTGGGTGTGAGAACTGCTAATGTGTGCCCCAGAGCAGTCAGACTTGAAGGTCAGATGGAAGCTGAGAGAAGGAGCCTCAAGGTCATTGTGGAAAAAATAGATACTCACTCTGCGTCCAGAATTAGACCATTCTAAAGAAGAGATGGTACTTTTTTCCCAGAAGTCTGCTAAAAAGAAATGTCAGAAGGAGACTGTAGTTTTGTGAGCCAGAAGCTTAGAAAAGGAAACCTAAGAAGGTGGTGAGGCTATAGCTAATTATCAAGTGTGAACTGCAGGAGAAAGGAAGCAGCCCCCAGCCACTCTTGTAAACTGGCTCAGTTATCACCCAAGGCAGTGAACTGTCCCTGCGGGCCCTGAAGCAGTGAGGCCCCTCCCCCCACCAGGATTTCTTGGTGAACTGTGGGGGACCCTGACAGATGTGGCTCCAGGAGGAAGGAGGAGCCTAATCGTGGGGGAATGATAGGAATTAGCACTGGGAAAAGGTGAAGGAGCATATTTACAGTTTAGGTCTGAGGTATGGAGAAGCAACTTGTGAAGCCCAACATCAATTTGGGAATTACGGGTGATGATCCCTGACCCATGGGATCCACGGTTTCTCAAAACAAAGGAGAAAGGGAAAGAACCTCACCCCCACTACCACCCCAGGTCCTTAAAAACACACAAAAGCACAATTGCTTAATATTTGAGTCACTTAATCCTTCTAAACCTCAATTTACTTATCTGTAAGATGGGAATTCATGTTACCTTCCTCTGCAGTGAAGGTTAGAAAAGCTAGTCCCATGTGTGGCAGGCACTCTGGCACGCTCTGTCTTACTTGCCATGGGCTTCTCTAAGTGCTAGAAAACTGTTCGTTCTCTTAATTTCCATGATGGTCTACAAGGAGATTAAAGGAATTGTACAGATGGAGAAATTGAGGCACAGAGCACTTAAGCAGCTTGCTGAAGAATTCCTGGGTTTTCAGGAATTCAGTAGTAGAGGCAGGACTTGACCCCAGGCAATCTGGGTGCCTAACCACTAAGCCAAGCACCTTTTGTAGTAAATGGGAGGAAAAAGTGGTGGTTGTGGTTGTGGTGATGGTAATGACTGCACTGTAAAGGTACCATTATTTGTCTCCATTTTACAGATAAATAGATTGAGGTTTAGACAGGATTAAGTGCATTTACCGTAGTACTGTAAGAAAGAGATTGGCAGTAGCTAGAAACTGCCAGGGGAGAGTAGGAGGCACATAACATTAGCAAGGGTACCTGATCTCAAATCAGGCATAGTGGGGACCAGAGAGGGGTCCAAACTTTACCTGTATGATGACCACTTGTACACCTAATCCTGAGTTGTACCCCCACATCTTTAAAACAAAATAAATTTTTTTAAAAAATAAGGATTAAGTGATTCAAATGTTAAGTAACTTTACTTTTGTGGCCTAACATGAGAAGTTCAGGTACCCCCATCAGAAGGGCAAGACAAAGGTTACTAGGCCACCTGCTCCAGTGACAGTTTCTGGGTAGCTTTTGGGAGCCAGAGAAAGGGGGCCATTTGAGCATTTCCGGTAACAGGATCAGCAGCAGCCTGAAGTAGCCTGTGCTGTGGGGCTCCTCATCTGTGTTCTTGGGGTGGAGGAGACTTGAGTGGGCTTGGTGTGTCTCCTAGACTGGGCTCAGAGCAGAGTGGCACCACAATAGTACAGAGACCTGACAAGAACCCCTGGATTTTCCAGGTGGGGCTGCCAGGGACAGACATTGACACTTGCAGGAATGGACACCATAGCAGGGCCCTCAGCAATTCCCTGTCTTGTCTGGATCAGAAGGAGGAGATTGAGGAGCTGGGACACAGACTCTGACCTTCATTTCTCATTAGCACTCGGAGCGCACACCTGGCATGGAGGGCTCGCTGAAGTCCACACACAAGAGCAGCTCTTGGTGCCAAACACAGTTAGAAAAGCTGGCTCCAGCTCAGCTTAAGCGAGCACAGGACAGTGGAAAGTTTATAAGCTGCCCCATTACTGAAATGACTATAGTATTAAGGGATAGAACTCAGTTAATTTAATAACTGACAGATCCCGGAAAACGTTCTTGCTTTGAACAAGAACAAGGATAGGAGTTTATTTGCCAAGGAGATAGATCAGACTTGCTTAAGTTCAAATTCATTTCTTCCTTCTTCTTTTTTCCCCCCCTTTAATCTTGAGTTTGCTTTAGTTTTGTAGGTCTATAAATTGATTTTGGGAAATTGTACCTTACAAAAATGTTTCAGTATGCAGCTGACCTGTTTGGGTTTTCCCAAGCATTTTCTATGGGTAAACACTTTACTTAGGCTAATCAAGTGGTGATGTGGAGGAACGAAATTTTAAAAGGGATAAATGGAGCTGGGGTGGGAATAACGTCTGCCACAGTAAGTATTTTTGTTGCTCCCTTCACAACTGCACTGATCTTCCCACTCCTGGTGTTATAGTGGGGGGAGGGACTACAAAACCATCCCTAGTCCAAGGCCAGGGTGAAAAAGGTAGACACAGTGAGAGAGTGTCTATGGGATGATGACAGAATCCTCCACACCTGCCAGAAGATCTTTTGGATTCAGGGGGCTTGATGAACTCAACATGTAGGCCTATAAGACTCTAGTGTAAAAGGCAGGAGGAAGTTTCATAACCTTTCCAAGGTATTTTCATTTATTTTAAAATATTTTTTTTGCATCAGGGTCTTACTCTGTTGCCCAGGCTGGAGTGCAGTGGCATGATCATGATGATCACGGCTCATGGCAGCCTTGACTTCCAGGGTTCAGGTGATCCTTCTACCTCAGCATCCCAAGTAGCTGGGACTACAGGCGCCCACCACCATGCCTGGGTAATTTTTTGATTTTTTTTTGTAGAGATGAGGTTTCGCTTTGCTGCCTAGGCTGGTTTTGAACTCCTGGGTTCAAGCAATCCTCTGGCCTTGGCCTACCAAATTGTTGGGATTATAGGCATGAGCCACCACACCCCACTTTGTCCAACATATTGCCGTGGCTGTCACCTTCTTGCTATGACAACAGGCAGAAAGCTTTCCGACGATGACCTTCAGACCTCAACTTTTGATTCAGCCTGTGGACTTCCCAATACTACCTTGGAGTAGAAGGACTTGCCCTGACATCCAGCCCTTCGTTCCACAGTGGCTAATTCGACTTGGCAGAGCCCTGAAAGCTTAGTCTTTCGTGATCCAGGTCAGAGAGCCGGAATGAGTTGTATGCATTTCTGTTGTATAGGCTTCTGTTCAAAGTCAATTGCAAAATGTTGAACAAAGCAAATGGAGGATTACATTGAATGAATATTTAGAATACCAGGATTGCATTCAACTATGAGTAATAGAAACCTGAGAAACAGTGTTTTAAGTAAATAGGAATTTATTTTTCTCTCACAGAATGAGAATTCCAGAAGTAGACAGGCAGTGCAGCATGGATGGGGCAGTTCCAGTTCACCATCCTAGTGAGTGGTCCTCATCCTCATGTTCATAAGATAGCCACTGTTGCTCCAGCTGTCACATAGTGCTCTTGGAAACAGAAAAGAAGACAGGCCAAGTGAAAACGGGGCCCAGCAGTTCAGTCAGTATGTTTTTTAAGAGACTTTCCCAAGAGCCCCATTCAACAACTTTGACTTATATTTCAATGACTTAGTCATATCACTACCCCTATCTGCAAGAAAGGCTGGGAAATGTTGGATTCAATCTGGACACATTGCTTCCCCTGACAAAATCTGTTACTAAGGAGCAAGGATACTGGATAGGCACCTAGAAGTCTTTGCCACAAGATGTCTGTGAATGGATGAAAATGTGAGTTGCTGAAATTGACCAAATATAATATGGCCAGAACAGGTCATAAGGCTGGCAGGTAATACTGTCTGATGATAATATCACTCATCTACCATATATGCAAGCCTACCCAATAGGAGGTGACAGACATGGCTACCAGGAACACATTAACCACTTCATGAGTTTGCCACCCTTTATTCCAAGGATGGAACCCAGGAAAGACAGCATAGGAATATGTTAGCCACTATTTGTGTGAACATGCATAGTTTTGTCACTTTGCATGTTTTGCTTTCCAGCAAATTCATATTTAAATGAGAATATTAAGGCAATTGAACTTGTATCAACTCTCTCCTCCATCTTCAAGTAAATCCTTCTTGCTTAAAAAGCTGGTGCTACTGGTTAACTAAGTCTAGTATAGGCTGGGCACAGTAGCTCATGCCTATAATCCCAGCACTTTGGGAGGCCAAGGTGGGAGGATTGCTTGAAACCAAGTCTGTATAGCAAGACACCATCTCTAAAAAAAAAAAAAAAAAATTAGGTGAGCATGGTGACTTTTGCCTGTGGTCTCAACTACTTGGAAGGCTAAGGCAGAAGGATTGCTTAATCCCAGGAGTTCCAGGCTTTAGTGAGCTATGATCGTGCAGCTGCACTTCAGCCTGGGTGACAAAGCAAGACCTTGTCTCTAAAAATAAAGAAAAGAAACAAATTTAAAAGTCCAACATAATGAATTTTTTAGATAACTCAAGCATTCTTTTAAGCAACAGTTAATAAAAAATTAACTAGTAATAATGGAAATTATACTAAATTATACTGTTTGTTTTCTCAACACACACACACACACACACACACACATATTTTTTTGAGTCAGAGTCACACTCTGTTGCCCAGGCTGGAGTGCAGTGGCACGCTGTTCATGGCCACCGCAGCCTCGACCTACTGGGCTCAGGTGATCCTTCCGCCTCAGCCTTCCAAGTAGCTGGAACTACAGGCGCGCGCTATCACACCTGGCTTATTTTTTTGATTTATTGTAGGGATGAGGTCTCACCAAGTTATCCAGGCTGGTGTCAAACCTGTGGGCTCAGCCAATCCTCTCACCTTGGCCTCCCAAAGTACTGGGGTTATAGGCTTGAGCCACTACACCCGGCCCAACATGTATTGAATAATTTAACATAATGGAAATTTTTTTGTTTTTAATTGACACAACACTTGTGCATATTTATGGGGTACAGCATAATGTTTCAATACATGCATATATTGTTTAAAAAAATCAAATCAAAGTATTTATTTAACCTACCTATCACCTCACACATTTGTCATTTCTTTGTGGTAAGAACATTTACATATGTTTTCTTCTAGATATTTTGTGATATGCAACACAATGATGCTAACCATAGTCATCCTGCTGTGCAATAGAACACCAGAACTTATTGGTCCTATTTAAACTTGAACTTCATACCCATTGATCCAATCCACCCTATCCTCCCCTCCCCAATTTTCCCCAGCCTCTAGGAACCACTGTCATTCTCTGTATCTATGAAATCAACTTTAGATTCCACTTGTGAGTGAGATCTTGCACTATTTGTCTTCTGGGATTGGTTTATTTCACTTAACAAAATGCCCTCCAGGTTCATCCATGCTGCTGCAAATGTTTGTGACTGAATAGTTTTCCATTATATGTGTGTGTGTGTGTGTATACACCACATTATCTTTAAAAAAAAAAATATATATATATATATATATATATATGTTTTTATAGAGGCAGGGTCTTGCCAAGTCATCCAGGCTATTTTTAATCTCCTGGCCTCAAGTGATCCTCCCACCTCGGCCTCCCAAAGTGCTGGGACTACAGGCATGAGCCACTGTGCCTGGCTCATCATTTTCTTTATCCAGTCATCTGTTGATGGATATTTATGAGAAAAATACTCAATATCACATATCATCAGGGAAATGCAAATCAAAACCACAATGATATATCACCTTGTCCAATCAGAATGGCTATTATCAAAAAGACAAAAAATAACAAATGCTGGTATGAATGTGAAGGGAACTCTTACACACTGTCGGTGGGACTGTAAAGTAGAACAGCCATTTTGGAAAACAGTAAGGATGCTCCTCAAAAAAATAAAACAGAGCTACCATATGATCTAGCAATCTGACTACTGGGTATACAACCAAAGGAAGTAAAACCAGCATGTGGAAGAGAGATCTGCACTCTCATGTCTGCTGCAGTGCCAGTCACGAAGACCACGATATGCAATCAACCTCAGTGTAATGAGATGTTTTGGACTGGCTGTTACTTGGGTACAAAACAACCTTTCTTACCATTTCCCACCCCTTCACCATCTGCCCCATATGCACAGCACACACTCCCTCCCCTTCCCTCTCCCCCACACTACTGCTATTTTAGGAAGGGACATTTTGATGGGGTGCTGCGGTATTCCTTTTTCCTAGAGGATAGCTTAGAGCCAGCAGGTACTCAGGCACTTTGGTCATTCTTGCATTTTTAAAATAAATACTTAAAATAATTGAAATGTATTTACTTCTAAATTGTCACCTCAAATTGCTATGTGTCTTGAATTCTTATGCATGTGTGTGTGTGTGTGTGTGTGTGTGTGTGTATGTGTGTGTAAGGTATATTTTTGGTGTGTCTTATTCTAGCAGCAACTTTTATATTTGCTCTTTGTAAACTGCTGTGTTCTGGCAAAACCAGAACCCTTTGCTTATTAGCCTGTGGATAAAGTAAAAATAAAGGCTCTGGGCACTCTGAATCCCTGAGGGTGGGGACGTGAACTGCTAAGCCCACTTTGAAAATGGTTTGACAGCACTTACAAAAACTGAACATAGGGATACTTATGGACTATTCTCATGTTCATCAACTTAGTGACACAGCTTTATCCACACTCCCCTGCAAGGACTCAACTCAGTCTTCCTTTCTCTGTGACAACTCAGGCCTTGTTGTTGACACCTCCCTCCCACAGTGTCCTTTCCAACATCTCATCCTGGGTGGGCCCACCTCATCCCATCAGATGCCGGTTCACAGCTATGAACCCCGGTTGGAAGAATCAGGCAACTTGGGAAGCTTCTTCTCAATAAGCTCCTGGAAGAGTCTGCAAAATTTCCCACCCCTTCTCCAGAATACCATACCAGTTAAGATGGCTTCACCATCAGTATCTAGAACCATAAAGTCCAACACAAACTGGTTTACACAATAAAGGTGAATCATTGGCTCGTGTAACTGTGAAGACCAATATGGACTTCAGGTACAGTTCTATCTGCGCTCCAGTTCAGTTTCTCTGAGATCTCTCAACTCTGCAATCTGCCAAGTGGGCTTTGTCCTCCGTGTTTAAGATGTCTGCCAGCATCAACTGGGCTGTGTGCTTCCTTATTCAAGTGAAAAAAGAGAGCAGGCCTCTCCAGATAACCATTGAATAAAAGCTCAGAGATTAACTATGATGGGATATTCTGGTCACATACTCACCTCCTGAACCAATCATGTTGGCAGCAAGACTTCATCCGCCTGCAACGCTGAAGTCTCAAGCCCTAGGCAAGCAAAACAAAGCAAAAAGTCAAAAAACAAACGAATACCCAACTCCTGTTGCAAGCTCCCAGAATAAAGGGTGCCTTACTGTGTCTACGTCACTAAAAAGAATCCACTCATGTGGCTTATCTAAACACAAAGAAGGTATTCTCCAAAGTGATTCATGCCCTTGTGATTCCTTAGAAATAGCAATGGTTGGCAATATTTAATTTCTTTTTTTTTAGTTTTAGAGACCGAGTCTCAATATTTTGCCCAGGCTGAACTCTTGGACTCAAATGATCCTCCTGCCTTGGCTGGGCTTGCAGGTTTATGCCACAGCGCGTGGCCTTGGCAATATTAAATGCCAACTTCCTATAGCATAAAGTTGTGTCGCACTGCTGAACCAGACTGTAACACTCACCCTCTTTTCCAAGAAATTCAAGACAATTTGGTTGGAAGAGATAACCACGTGTCATAGCATTTGTAGCATTGGATCAGGAATAATTATAATAATGTCTCATCTTTGATTAGCATTTTATAATTTCTGCTTTGTTTTCATATGCAGCATCTCATTTCACCTCTGAAAACAGAGTAGAAACTGTACTGTTATATTCAGTTTGTAGATAAGGGAATCTCAGAGAGCTTGGGTGACTTCCCCAAGGTCAGCGATGTGTAAGTGACAGAACTGCACTAGGATCTAGATCTTTTTCTGTATTTCTGTGGAGATCTCTCCTATGAATAGTCCTTTGGACCATGGTAGAGAATAAGAAAGATAAGATGCAAATATGATCAGGGGAATGAGTGACTGAGCAGGGGTTGTCTGAAAGGAGGGTTCCTTTACTGCAGGACTTTGTTGCACAGGAGAGAGACAACAGGAAAGATCTCTCAACCTTGGCTTCTGTCTTGTCTGTTTTCTTTCCCAATTTCCTTCTTCCTGTTCCTTGCTTTCCTAAATTCTCTTCTTTGGTGCAACTTTCTCAAACACAATACTAAATACTTTCCATGCTAAGACTCCATTCAAGAATAAATTCTGAAAGCATATCCTAGAAGGGTAGTGAGTGGGAGGCAAGGTAGGGAAAGGTAGGGGGACAGGACTGGGGAAGGAGAGGGTGAGAGCGTGAATGATGAAAGAGAAAAGAAGAAAGAAATGGGAATCGAGTGTGGGCTCTGACAACAAAGACCAACTATAACCAACAGCAATGTTAGATTGCTACATACATTTTTAAAGAGAAGTAATAACTTCAAGGCAATGTGATTTTGATGTGCAGACATGGGAGAGGGGACACTCAAAGACTGGGAAGCCTTAACCTACCAACCGAAGGGTTTTGTTCATGACATTAAAGTATAGATGGACACTGGACAAGCCTACAAAACATAATCTTTTATTGGACTCATTTGAGATAAATTTGGAATACTCATGTACCCAGCTTGTTGAAAATTGTCTTCTGACTCTGATCTTCACTGGGAAATATGAAAAGATACTGAGAACTAAGAAGTGATGGAGCCTGGAAGATAGCACTTATCAACAATTTCTTCCCTCTGATATGACCATTTCCTGGGTCGCTCAGGTATTATCTTAGAGATCTGACTAAGGTGTAAGGGGCCATTTTTGAATTGTTTGCACCAAGTATTAGACTACATCTAATTTCATGGTGATGAGAAATAATTAATCCAGATATTCTTGGGCTGTTGTGGCAATAAGAGTCAAATAATTTTTGTACTGTGGCATGGAAGGAAAAACAGAGGTGGCAAACTGGTAGGCTCATGGGCTAGATGTAGGCTGCCATTGGGCATTGTTTTTCTTGTGCAGTGGCATGATCACGGCTCACCACAGTCCCAACCCCCTGGACTTAGGCAATCCTCCCACCTCAGCCTCCCGAGTAGCTGGGACTACAGGTGTGTGCCACCATGCCAGGCTAATTTATTTTAATTTTTTTTGTAAAGACAAGGTCTTGCTATGTTATCCAGGCTCCTGGGCTCAAGAAATCTTGCTTTGGCCTCTCAAAGTGCTAGAATTACAGGCCTGAGTCACCACACCCACATCTCCCAGTGCTTTAAGACAACAGTCCTCTCCAACTTGTCACTTCTCCCCACCATTCACACAATGCATACACGTGCACACACACCTCTTCTCTCATTGTCTCCCCTTACTGGCCCTTAAGGCTTCTGCATTTGAGACCTGTAAGATAAGAAAAGTCATTAAATATATAAGACAACACAGGGAAGAGAGAATCATTTATCTTGGCAAACACATAATGGGATGAAAATTATAGAAAGGCAAACTTAGTCATAAAACCAAGGAAAAGACCTTCCTGGAGTAATTACTGGAATCTGGGTCCATTTTCTGAAAGGAAAAAGGTATTCTCCACATGGGTCTGGCTCTAGAAAAGAAGTGATTGAATTGCAGAGCCTGTGGGGATGGTGTTCAGTAGGACTGTTTGTTCTGTGACTCTGGGAACTAAAACTGCAACAGAAAATCTGATGAAGTCAAACAATTGGCTGAAAGGCAACATGATTATGGTCACTACAGGACACAGTGCAAGATGAATGCAAAAAGGGTCACCTTTTCTTGGGGTAGATGATGTCTGTGTTCCCCAAGTGACCTTAGGGGAAGTGATGCCTGTGTTCCCCAGGTGACCTTAGGGTAGTTGATGCCTGTGTTCCCCAGATGACCTTAGGGTAGGTGATGCCTATGTTCCTCACTCCACCCCAAAATCAACAGTCGGAAGGCACAGAGTGAAGGTTCAGCCTAGAGCTGGCTGAAGAGCAAAATGAGTGTATCTTTTAAAAGTCTTACTTCTCTATAAAGTTTAGTTTTAAAATAAGGTACTTAAGACCAGAAGGCAAGCTTGACAAGAATGATGAAAGTTCTTCCTAAAGGAGAAGGAATGGGGAAAAGACAAGCCAAGAGCTTCACTACCTGCTGGAGGCCTCACAACTTTTCCATCACCAAGCCCCCACCTGGATTCTCAGTGCTCTCTCCTAAGTGCATTTGACAAAGCTGGGTGCCTTTGTCCTATCTCAGTGTCTGTGATGTATGTGAGCATGGTCTTGCCTGTGGAAAGTGCCACCTTATACCCCAGATTCAAGAGGAGAGAAAGAGAATATTCTATCATCCACAAATTCAAATATGGATAGCATGTTAAGAGCCAGGACCCTAGAGAGACAGACCCAAGTTCAAATCCCAGTTCCAGCATGTATTTATTTATTTACTTAAAGTGAGAAAGCAGGATCTATTGAGAGGACAGAAAAGCTCCCACAATGGGAGGGGACCTGAGAGTATTGCCAGTTCCAGCAACTGAGCCTAGGAGTTTAAGGACCTCAGCAAGTTACCTTAAGGGCCTCAGCAAGTTACCTTATTTCTTGGGTCTTATTTTTTTCTCATCCATAGTTTGGACATAATAACATCTGTCTACCTTACAGGCATCAAGTCCAATACCTGACATGATAGTAAGCATTCAATGAATGGCAGTCATAGTTACATAAAATAATCATCATAATGAACATGAACATCTGTGAAAGGGAAACGTATCTTAGTCTGTAAAGGAGAGCTAGTGTCAGATCTCATGTCATGGCTGAATGCCTTCTTGTTTATCTCTGTCCAGTTCAATAGCTTTGTCTATATCAGCAGAGACTAGGAAACTAGTGCCATCAAAACAAATGAGACAAACATTTTGTAAGTGCCTATCATGGGGCCATCATAGTGACACTGTGCTAAGACCTTAAAAGAGATCTCATCAAAGGTGGCCAACGATCATGGGAAGGGATAATTGTCATAATCTATCCAAGCTTAAAGATGATTGAAGACTGTCTTTCATAAGTAACAACTTGTTAGATACTGCTATAACATTGAAAACTGAAGTCTTAGCACACTGCCTTATCACAGTGCTGAGTTATACTCCCATATGACTTTTATTGGGCGCTGAGTGCAGGTACAATGAAAGAGAGTCTTCTTTCTCAAGGAGGCTGTGATCAAGTACAGTGGCCTTCAGGAGAAAAGCATTCACCTCTGGATGTGCGTCAGGCAATACTCTGAGGTATGGTAGGATGATATTAGACCTTCTATTTCTGTGTTTTTAAAACGTCACTTTTTTAAAGTTAGGGTGTCACTCTGTCATCTAGGCTGGAGTGCAGTGGCACAATCCCAGCTCACCACAGCCTCAACCTCCTGAGCTCAGGTCATCCTTCCGCCTCAGCCTCCCAAGGAGTTAGGACTACAGGCACGCACCACCATGCCTGGCTAATTTCCGGTTTTTTTTTTTTAGAAACGAGGTCTCATTATGTTGCCTAGCTGGTCTTAAACTCCTAGGCTCAAGCAATCCTCCCACCTTGGCCTCCCAAAATGCTATGATTACAGGTGAAGCCACTGCACCCTGCCAAAAAGTCATCTTTTTAGAAAGTCTGATTTTTTTTTCTTTTTTTTGAGTTGTAGTCTCACTCTGTCCGCCTAGGCCAGAGTGCAGTGGCACGCTCACAGCCATGCAGCCTTGACCTGCTGGACTCAGGTGATCCTTCCACCTCAGCCTTCCAAGTAGCTGGAACTACAGGATTGCACCACCATGCCCGGCTAATTTTTTGGTTTATTGTAGAGACAAGGTCTCACCAAGTTGCCCAGGCTGGTTCCACACCCATGAGCTCAGTCAATCCTCTCACCTTGGCTTCCCAAAATGCTGGGATTATAGGCATGAGTCACTGCACCCAGTCTCTGATTTGTTTTCTAATATAGGTACTATATTTGAAAAGCAGTACCTGTATATAATTTATAAATAAAAATATATTCATGAGATCAAGGCTCCAATTTTCTTATTGATGGGATTCTTGATCAAAAAGGTTTGGGAGCCCTTGATGTAGACAAGGAAGACCAGCAAGCCAAAAGTCAAAATCGAACACTGGCCAGGCATGACAGCTCACACCTATAATCCAACACTTTGGGAGGCTGAGGCAGATGGACTGCTTGAGGTCGGGAGTTCAAGGCCAGCCTGGGCAACACAGCAAGACCCTATCTCTACACATAAAAAAAATAAAAAATTAGCCAGGTGTGGTGGTACGCATCTGTAATCCCAGCTGCTTGGGAAGGAGAGGCAGAAGGATAGTCGGAGCCCAGGAATTTGCAGTTACCACGATCATACCACTGCACTCCACCCTGCAGTTACCATGATCATACCACTGCACTCCACCCTGAGTAGCAGAGCAAGACCTCACCCCCCCAAAAAAAATAATATAAAATAAAATTATTGCAGAGGGAACTTGGCTGAAGCACAGAGGATAAGCATCCAGCTTAGCAAACAAGGAAGAGGAGGCAGGATATAGGAAAGGTTTCCCGGAGGCAGTGACAAGCTGAGTTACGGAAGCGTATTTGATGGAAAGAAAGGGGAAGAGGGAAAAAGAATATTCCAGGCAGGTTACACAGCAGGTACAAAGAAAGGCAAGTGGCCTGTGTGTGAACAAGTGAATGCACTTTGAAAACTAAAATAATTTGGCACATCTTGAACTGTCAATACACATGGGGGAACTGCAGGAGGTAAGGCTGGGAGGCTTCTTTCTGCAGAGGTTGACTGTGAAAGTCCGTGACGAGGAGGAAACTTGTTCTGATAGCAAAGGTTACCACTAGCTGATTCGGGAAGGGCAGGTGAAATCATGGTGCAGTGTCCCCAATTGTATCCTTCAGTCAATCTCCACTGACACTTGTCTGAGTACTAGAGGAAATGGACTGCGATAGTGTAAATTGGCGAAACCTCAACAAGCTAGGACAGAAAAAGGGCTAGCAGGCTTTGAAGGGACAAAAATCCTCAACACTGTGCCTTGCTGGGTAAGCAATAATAATGCCTAACAACACATGTTTGGGCAAAAAGGTTGTTCAGTTTTTTTACAAGCATTAGTGCCTTAGTAGCTGCATTACAGTCAACAGCAATACAAGTTATCACCCAAGTGAGCCGAAGCTGGAAAGGAGGGAAACAGCAGAAACCGGAGTTGCCAAGAGGACAGAACATGGAGTCTCATGGAGCCACCCCCACAGGCTCTTAGGATGGATTCAGGAGGATCTTGCAAAGCACCTGGTGACTTACTCAAATTGTATCCCTCATATCTTATGCAGTGGAACAGGACTGCAGGGCTGCACAAATCCTGGGGTCACTGTTCACGCAGTTGTCTATATAAACAGAGCCTTCTGGAGTCGTGTAACAGGGGCCTTGAATAGATGCTCAATTGAGATAGGCTAAAGGAACAAATGAAATAGTGATTGCTTGGTTGCTCCTTTGAACCTTATTCTAAATCTCAGCTGGACAGTGGTTCCCATCATATCTGGGTTTGGAGTTATCCTCTGGATGGCAGGTGATAGTTGGGGAATGAACTTGGGATGCTCCATTAGAACTGCAGTCATTTTGGCTGGTATTTTATTACTTTAGTTATGGAAAACAGCTGCGAGGAACTGGAAAATAAATGCCATAGCTATGTATGTAGTTTGTAGGGCAGAAGTAGCCAGGTGGAGAGTTGGGAGTTATGCTCATGAGGATTGGTCACTGGTAGTAACTGACAAGAGAACCCCATTACTTATTCCAAGGCCAATTCTTAATCCCAGGGAAAATCAGACTGGGGGACAAAATGAGAATTAATCAGTAAAGAGCAAATAAAGATTATTCATTTCTAAGCTGGAATAAGATCAATAAAAGAACTTAAGGACCTGGTTGCATAAATACTAAACAAGAAAATCTGGACTAGACATCGTTATTCTTGGAAGAAGGTGGGGCCTACAGAAAACATCCTACTGAGGCCAGGGCTGCTGTTGGTGGAAGACGCAGCCTTAGCATCATTCAAGAGCTAGGGAGCAGTAGACATCATTCCATGTGGCCACAGACTTGCATGAGTTGAAGACCTGGGTTCATGATCAACCAGTCTACATAGTGGTGACAATAAAAGGAAAGCCCCCAAATCACTTAAGAGCTTGTTTATATCTAGTAAACCTGAAAAATGCCTTAAAAGGACCTGGAAAACAACCCACAAAGCCAAAGAAAGCTAGAGTTGAAGGCAGCATAGAGTTAGATTCAAGACAGAATCCAATGTTCATACAGATCCTCTTGCATGTTAACAGATGTCCACACAGGGCATTGGAAGTGCATGGTTTTATCAGTATGGCCCAAAAATTTAAAAAAAAAAAAAAAAAGGCTAGGCATGGTGGCTCACACCTGTAATCCCAGCACTTTGAGAGGCAGACTCAGGAGGACTGCTTGAGCCCAGAATTCCAGAACAGCCTGGGTAACATAAAAAGATCCTGTCTCTATGAAAAACAAAAACAAAAACCAAAAAAACCCAATGAATCTTGAAATAAGTCGAATACTGTATGTAGAGTCAGAAAGTTGTATGAAGCAGAATCCTTCAGTGGTTTCAGTTAGCTCTATTAGATCAATGAATTCACACCTCCCTCATGGCTGTCCCATCTGGAGGGCGCTGGGCATGCTGAATTTGGGGAGATTGTTACTAGATCCCAAATCATTTGTATGTTAAGTACCATACGATGAGGCCACTATACATCCATACTTTTGAGGCCACTATACATCCATACTTTGTTTGGTCCTACACGTTGAGAGGCACTGTGCTCCGGGGAGAGGCAGAGGTTTCCAAGCAAAGGCTCTTAAACTCAAATAAAGCTTCTAGCCCTTATCTTCTATCCTAACCTTCTGATTTCTCAGTTCCTTCACTGTCCCTCTTCTCTGAAACATTTTTACTCCCCAAATCAGACAGATAAAAGTTTTTTCGCAAGTACAGAAGTGTATCAGCTATCACTTCCTCTTGGACATAATAAATTGAAGTGTTTGTTTTATATATTTTTATAGTCTAGATGTTGACTTTATCTCAAGAAACACCCTTGGAACAAATATTTTACAATGTAAGCACACAAGGGTTAAGCCTGTCATTATAAAGCAATTTTTAAAAACTTTCCCTGTGGTTACTATATTTTTGTCTTTCTCTATTGTCTGTCAATGTCTTACTGAACGCACTATGAATATAGACAGAAGACTGCCTGTGTGCACTTGGGGAGAACTTGCTTGGTACCACTGGCCTCAGTTTGCCACATCTACAAAAGCAGTGGGTCTGACAGTCAGAGTATCTTCCAGATCGAAAAGATCATATCATGTATCTTGTGTGAAAGCCAGAAATGTCTAAAGTGCACAGATTTTTTTTGTTTTTAATAGTATGAGCAGAATGTCACATAAGCAAAGCTTCAATCATTATGAGGAAGTAGTAGGGTGGGTTATTTCAGGCAAAAGAAACTGATTCCTTACAAAATATGAATAACTGTCCAATTTACAGAAGATAATTTTAAGTCTTAAAAATTAAAATCTTATTCATTTTGTAAGTTATTCTGGCTCACTGCATTGAAAAAAAAATTATTTGTTTAATTTGGGCTACCAAGGTTTTATCACAGGGCACAGTGAAACTGATAGCAGGTAGTGGAGAGTCATGCATTAGTAAAACCCAAGCCCCTTACTTCCTTCATCTTTCACCTGCACATTTCTGGCACATTTCATCTCTGAGCTGTTGCCTGAACCACCAGGGTGACTCTTCACGCTCTTTCTGGAGTTAATAGCTCTACACAGACAGCTTTTTCTCCAGAGGACAGAGATGCTACTTCTTCAAAGCTCTTGGTGCTCCCCAGATGCTGCATAGTGGGGGTGCCTAGCTCTCCTCTCTAGGGGAGGCTGTTTTGACCCTGTTTTTTGGCTGAAGTTTTTGCATTGCATTTCCATGTCATTCAGTGTGGAGTGTGTCTGCCAGTTATTCTGTCTGCTCTCAGTTGAAGGCCTTCCCAGACTGGGCAGCTGAATGCTCTACACAGCTGCCAAAATTCTAATTCAAGATCTAGAATTCTAACTTCTGCTCTTTGGACTCGTCTGGCCTTGGCCCCAGTGGCCTTGGCCTCAGTCTCCCGCCAACCAGGTCCCTGGCTCATTATCAGGCCCACCAGAGCTCTGCCTCAACCTTCAATTGGGCCCAGGTTACCAGTCTTGGCACCAAACTGAACTTCCATGACACAGCTGTCCAGGCTCCAGCCCCACCCAACCCAAATCTCATCTCAGCACAAGTTTATCACCTTGTGAGCTGGAGGACAGAAGAAATGGGCAAGAGGAGAAAATGCCACGTGTGAGGAAGTCTGTGATGGTCAGATTGTAGAACTTTGCAGCAACAGAAACGCTATATGTGTCTTTACTCTGAACACACGAAAGGCCTTAGCCATCTTATGATTAGAAATAACACTAGAGATGCATGTAGTTTATGGAGGAAGGAATACTAGTTTCCATCTAGTCTATCAATGCCTTACTAAATGCACGATGAATATAGAGAGAAGACTGCCTGTGTGCACTTGGGGATAACTTGCTTGTGCCACTAGCCTCAGTTTACCACATCTACAAAATTAGTGGGTTTGACAGCCAGAGTATCTTCCAGATCTAAAAGATCACGATCATGCATCTCATATGAAAGGCAGAAATGCACAGATTTCCATGTATCTGCACCAGAGGTAAGTAAAATTTGCCCTGGGGAAAAATGGTAAATTCAGCTTGCATATATTAATAAAAATGTACTGTTGGGTCATAAACTGCTGGTAATGTTTCTTAGGCACCTAGAAAAGTGCTACTAGAGAACATACACTTTACAGGTAAAAATATGACTGCAAGTGGGGGTGGGTGAGGACAAGAAGGTAATTGATTCTTAGCAAAATGCTGGATTTCAGGGAAGCTACCAGATTCAACCTAAGTGCTTAACTAGTTAACGTTATGGTTTAAATGCTCACAGAACAGTGTAATCTTGATTGACTGGATGAATTGTTTCACTTTTAAATGAAGAGTAAATGTGTCCCTTGACCTTGTTTCCACTCCTTCTAGCCCTAACCAATGCACTGTCCTTTCTGCTGTGGCAGAAACACAAAGATGGGTTTATTACTAGACTTGAGATGGTGTTGTATGTGCAGTGGGGTTCTGTACTTTGGGGTAATAAAATTATTTTAGTTTTTGTTTTCCCAAAAGGAGTAGGGAACATAACAAACGTAGTACATATGTAAAACACAGGCAAATGCACTTGACAACCAAG
>CAUYQG010156788.1:0-16737 GCA_963574415.1 Tarsius wallacei | reverse complement strand
TGAGAAGAATGTTTTCCAGGGAGGTTGACAATCATCTATGAAGCCTGGAACACCTGGCGGAGAGGGAGAAAGAAGTCCCACTAGGATGAGATAAACCGAAAATATTTACATAAGAAGAGATGAGGGCTTGGTAGTTTAAATCTGTGCAGTTGAACCTAAATGACAGTGGTCAGCACATTATTTCCAAGTGTGTAGAAGTGGCTTTTCACATAAGCAGAACAGCAGTCAGTAAATCTCGTTAACTGTATTTTGTGAAACAGGTATTAAGATAAGCAGATTGCAGGTGTTGCATCATTTTTCACAACTACGCTGATATGCAACCTATTATCCTATTATTATGCGAGGTTTTTTAGTTTGTTTGTTTCCTATTTGTTTTGTTTTGAGTTGGAGTCTCACTCTGTCAACCAGGCTGGAGTGCAGTGGCATGCTCATGGCCACTGCAGCCTCGACCTACTGGACTCAGGTGATCCTTCCGCCTCAGCCTTCCAAGTAGCTGGAACCACAGGCATATGCCACCACACCTGGCTAACGTTTTGATTTATCATAGAGACAAGGTCTAGCCATGGTGCTCAGGCTGGTCTTGAATCCATGAACTCAGGCAGTCCTCTTGCCTCCGCCTCCCAAAGTGCTGGGATTATAGGCTTGAACCACCGTGCCTGGCTGCATTGGGGGGGGGGGGGCGGGGGTAGAGGAGGAGTTTAAAAATCAGTGATATAAAATAACTTTCTCAAAACCTTCTCAATAAATATCAAAATTAATGATCAAGACTCAAGTTTATTTGGCTCTCAAATCCATGATTTTGATTTATACATATTATCATTTTGAGGGTACAGAAAAAATTCCTCCACACCCTAAAAAACTGTTGTTCATGTGACTTAAAAACCATATAATACCAAATGTGTCTGGATCAGATACTGAGTTTAGCTTAATTTCATCTGGCCAAAGGATTCAGTTCTAATTGGGTCCATCCTTGACAAAACTCAAGAGGCCTGTGAAAACCTGTTCACTGGTTTGCGTAAGGTGAGAGGGTGCTCCCTGCCTCACTGGTACTTCCAAGTCTTTTGGGTGTTCCAACATTCAAAATTCAGAGACTTTGACCATCTAATGATTTGAGGATGTGGAGATTAAGACAATTAGAATTTAATAGTGCAGGGGAAAAAATGAATTTGAGGCTTGTCTTTTCCTTAAAATAAAAAACCTGGAGAAAATAAGTATAATTATCAAACTATTTTGCAATCTCAAGGAGACTTCCTGTCCTTTGGGAGTGCTATATTTTCACAAACTGCAAAAATCTGGTGGAATATATTTTCTATTTTCCTTTCAACAGATTTTAGGAATTTTTCTAGATTTAAAAATGAATTAGATTTTTAAAAAAATATATTTTTCAAAAGATAAAAAATGAAAAGTGAATTGCTAAATAAATAGTTTTTAAAATAATACAGAGCATTTTTTAAAAATTATATTTTTCTTCTTTTGAATGGGACTCTCAAATGAAAACGTGAACACGTTAAACTGTAACATCAGTGTCTAAGTCACCTTCTGAAAGGCAATAGACCTGGAGATGATAATATTGGCTATTTATTATTCTTTAACACTTTCTCTTTTTAGCAGAGTGTTTCACAGATGGTCAGAGAATGATAAATAGGGAAAGTCTCCACTTTTTGACGTGGGAAATAGAGAGGGGATTAAAATACCCTGGAGCTTCCAGAGAAAAATCACCTGGAGCCAGAAGCCTTGATTTCTGACTTGAAGTCTTTTATCGATTAGCTACGTGAGTTAGGATACATTTCTCTACGTTTTATGAGTTGAATTTCCTCCAATGTAAAATGAACAGCTTAGAGAAGTTTCTTCCTAAGCTTCTCTGAGCCGTGCATTCCAAAGAATAAAATGAGCAAGCAGAAAACCCCACCTCATGAGGCACTTAAGACTTTCACTGTAGAATGTCACAGCATTTCACCTTATCAAAATCATATCTTGTGTTGCAGTGATAAAGGGACGAAACCTGGAAAAATTTCATCCATACAGACTGATTGAAAGTATGAAAGCTATGAGCACAGTATGAACCATGCTTGTCTAGAGAAAGAGAACGATTTACATTATGTAGCATAGAAGTCTTTCTCTGGCAGGATAATAAACTTCTGTGTTTCTGCTATCTAATAAAAAAGGAGACTGAGAATTTAAGTAAATAAAGCTGAAATTAAGCAAATGCCTGTCCAGAGGCAGAAGGAGATTAAGGGCTCTTTTTCATCAATATTTAATTTACTAAGACACTCTTTAAGTAACTTTTCTTTTACCTCTCGACAGCTTGTTCACTCTACAGTGAGCCAAGGCGATTCCTAAAATAACCACACTTATGCTACAGCATCTCATCAAGGTTTTGCCAACATGTTTTGTGTGACGTGAGAAAAGATATGGCCCTCTGTGCAAATCGTGAACCTAAATAAAGACAAAAACAGTCTTGACTTCAAAGTTCAAGCTGTGTGCGTGACTCAGCGGGCTAGTGTCACAGCTTGTTGGCACTGCAGCTTTTTCATGACATGTATTTCTTTGGGCTCCGTTTTGGGAAGCTTTTTAATTCAACAGGAGAAAGTCAGAGTCTCTTCTAATCATAAAACCTAACATTGAAAATAGCCTTCAGACCCAGAACAGCAAACATCGAGACACAACATAATTATCTGTCTCCCCTACTCCCACTGTTAGACTCAGCTGCCTCCAAAGAAAATGGAAATGATATGGTCCTAGAGGAAAAACAAAGTCAATCATTTATCGTTCCAGATTTTCAGGAATAACCTAATGTGTGCACTCTCTGCGTTTCTCTTGTGCGGCTGTCATGAACCTGCCTTGATATCTTACATACCTGATGAGCTTACTGAGACTAATTTCTCCTCTCCCTGTACCTGAGACTATCTTTTCACCTCAGAAGCATCTCATTCATTTTCCACTGGAAAAGTTACATTTTAGCAAAAGGACCTCTTCACAATGGAGAGTTCTTACTGATCTGAGAGCCTGTCAAGGTGATCCTATGCCAACTTGGACCTGTCTGCGTGGAAGCTTCCAGTCTTGCCAAATGTTGAGCTTATTTTGTGACAGAGATGAAAGTCCCAGTTGGATTGAAAAGGAGGCCATCTAGTTTATTTTATTCTTGTCTCAACTTTCTGGATCTGTGTCTTCATGACTGAAGGCTTTGTAAATAGACAGGTGTCCACTTGTCCCAGTGTGAATTAAAATTTCATGGCGCCAGTGGAAGAATTAATTTATTTAAAAAAGAAATGTTATTGTAATACTCTTCTTTTATATGTGGAAGTAAGAGTTCCATAATTTGCTTTTATAAATATATATATATACATATATGTGTGTGTATATATATATATTTTACCGTCCATACTCATGTAATATTTCCAAGGGACTTAGAATGGAAGTATTTCACAAAAGGATATCAATTTGACGTATGTCTTGGAAACTAGACAAGCTCTGGTCAATGTAAGAAATGCTATGGGCTAGTAAATTTTTTAGTAAGCACCGTGTCACATGCCTATGGTTTTATGCACAAGATACATACACTAAAATAAGTATTTGGAAGTAAAATAATACTTCCAAATATTTATAATGAATATGTCTGATATATTAATGCACACATACAGATGCACACACATTTATACAAAAGTATACATTCTTCTAATTTTCCCAAGCACCTAAAAGTCCCCTGTTCGGACACTAAGCATATTAGTTACCTGCATTTACAATTGCTTCAGCAGACTAAATGCCCAGAGAGCTGAGTTTACAACAGCACAATAATGTAGGCCTTGAGAAAACTCTTTCTCTGACACTCAGTAGTGTTACCTTGTTTTTACTACTAAATTTAGGTGTTGGCAATGAGGCAGTATTACCTGTAATGTCAATTAAAAGAATGAGTGTGCGTGCGTGCGTGCGTGTGTGTGTGTGTGTGTGTGTGTGTGTGTATCTATCACAATGTTTGCACAGTATTAAAAATATCCTATTTGAATTATCTTTATAATTATATTCTTTAACAATTTAAGAGGCGTTTTCTTTCACCCATGCCAACTCTGGCATGTATTCCTTTCTTTTCTTCCTTCTTTCTCTAATAAACATTGTTTGAAAACTTAAAAAAAAAATTCAAGAATCTTTATTAACTATAAATGTGCTCATTTTTTAAAGTGCTCATCTCATTTAGAGCATGCATGAACTTTTTATGCAGGTATTTAAGGAAATAGACATAAGTAGACATCTTTGTCAAACATATCATCTGTTTTATAGGCATTTATATTCCCACCTTGGAGAATTAGAAATTTTGCTACAGAATGATTAACTATTTAATTTAAAAATAAAGATCGTTTAATTACAAATACAATCACAGCAGGTTGTCAAAAATACTTCACAACCAGAAGCCAAAAGAAACCATTGTGTCTGTTTTTTGAAATCACCTCAAGAATATGACTCATAAAATATTCATTATTTCAACCTCTTAATGTACCTAACCCTGAATTGAACCCCATATTTTTAAAATAAAAAAATAAATTTAAAAAATTAAAACAAAATAAAAAATAAATCTATACGTGGACGAATCTAATGGCATAGTACTGAGATTTCACCCTAAATATACAAACAACTTTGCTCATGGGTCTCGTAGTAGCTGGGTGGCCTAAGATGGCCTCACACCCATGAGAAGCATTTGGAAACTGTTAGTATGGGGTAAGATGGATGCCTGGGGCATGTTTCTCATTCCATGGTTGGCTTTCTCAGGTGTTTCATGTGGAGGTCATAGGATTTCAGTAGCAGCAAGGGTATAAGCACTTTTCAAGTCCCTGCTGTGTCACGCTTGCTATTGAACTATGAACTAAAGCAAGTCACAATTGCTATTGAACTATTGGCTAAATCAAGTCTAGATTCAGGGTAGAAGGATCCCATAACAGGCAAGGATGTAAGGAGGAGAATAATGTGTGGTCTTTTTGTAGTAGCCCAGAAAACTCTTTAAGGTTTACCTTCTTCTGAAGGGGTTACTTTTTCTTAGCTCCCTTTTTTGTAAGATTTTTGCTTTGTTTTGTAAAACTTTATTTTCCAAGACATCTCTGTTGACTCTAGGGGATAGGGGAAGCAGGAAGTAAGCAGTTACTAATCACTGGGCATACAGTTTTGGCTAAGCAAGATGAATAAACTCTAGAAATAAGCTGCAAAAAAGGTAGTGAGGTGATGGATATGTCAATTCGCTTGTTGGAATTTTTTTCACAATGTATGCATACAGCAAACATCACATCACACACCTTGAAGATATACAGCTATTTGTCAATTATACCTTAATGAAACTGAGGAAAAGAGAGATTCACCTCCACATTCTGAAGAGAAGAAAAATGAACGTAAGTGTATAAGACTGACATCCCTTTCTTATGCATACCCTCCAGATGCAGTGATTTCTTTTTTTTATTTATTTTTATTTTTTTATTTATTTTTTAATTATGGTATTGTGGGGTACAGTTAGGGGTTAGGCATACCAAAATGCTTTGTTCAGTCACCCTTGATGATAAGAGGTGTCTCCCCATCCCCAGACAGATATTTACCACCATTAATCCCATCACCCTCACCCCCCCATAGTTTCCCACCACTGTCAGTCATTTTCTTGTGGTAATACGTTGGATGATCAAGGTCTGTGGTCCCTGAACAAGCTACAATGGCACAACCTGAGATGTTTATGACAAATACACCTTTACAAGTCCTATTCTCAGTGATTTTTGACAGGATGGGACAGAGCAATACAACCGTAACAAGCATCTCAAACTCTTCCATGACCACAAAACACAGCTCTACAGAGCCTGGGTATGTAGTGGTTCAAAACCCACTTTTATTCCTGAGTTAGGCATACAAAACACTATTTTGTATTTGTCAGTTCCTCTCATAAAAGTCTCAAGGCATCTTTCCTTCTAGATGCGCAGATGCATAATGAATCTTTTCCTACAAGGAAGAGAAATATTATTCACCCTTCAAAATGATTTTCAATCTTAGAATCCATAATTTTAGAAAATAAAATAACCTTTGAGTACCAATGCTGAGAAGGAGTATGAGGATTCAATCATGGTATCCTGCTAGTAAATAGATCCACGTTTTGTAGCTTATGACTTTCAGAGTTGTTTTTCACAAGGTGGAAAATGATGTTATTCTTCCAAATTCACCTTTCCTCAAAGGAAATTTTCTTAAGTTTGTATCTCACTATTGACATCGTAGAGATATAAAACAAATGCTGGTAGGTATTGTAAACATAACACCATGGAACAAATTGCTGTATTAAAAATAGAAGGCGGATCTTGTGACTTCCTGTAGAGGCTTCTTGTGACAACACAAGGTTTCAAGGCACTGAACTAGGTATGGAAACGATCTGAAGAGTCTTCTTTCCTAAGGCTATCCATATGTTGGCGTAGGCTTGGATCCAGTCCTGCCTAGAAGTTGGGGAACTAACTAATGAGGCCTGGTGTTTCTTCCTGCTGATATTTCCTACACCACTATAAATCTTTCAAGGTATGCAGTTCCCTAAACAGGTTTTGAACAATTAAACATTACATTTGTTATAGAAGCAGACGGTGAAACTTCACTATCAGAATTTTCAAAATAAAGAGTTTTCTTGTCACCTTATTCACTTATCTTAATATGAAGCTATCAATCTTGAAGTTTCGCAAGCAGGAAGTTAGGAGTAGGTGAGCTATAATCAGAGTGGGACTCAGACAGGAGCAGATTGTCCTTAACATCAGGCAAGAGTGTTATCTTGGATTGTCTGCTCAGCCTGAGGTGCTTTGACACTTCTTTCTAGCACACCTAAAAATACTTTTTTTCCCTCCTGCTGCTACAATCACAAGCATTAAGTCAATCAAGATGGCATATCATTTATTTTCTGTATATATCAATGAGTCACATCTTCAAAGACTAACGTCACTGCCCTTATTGAAAAAGCGTGAAAAATACAAAGAATAAAATATTTTCTCAAATCATATGCACACAAATCTGAAAATGAAAACATGAGTATACTTTTACAAAAAGTGCATAAAATTAAGATTTTACTGTTATCTATGTGAATATTAAACAGATTTTAAAAAGTTTGGTTCTTAGGAGAATCATTTACCAAAAATAAATATCCAAATAAATCTATATTTTAAGTATTAAAAGACACATAAATTGCAAGTCTTTTTATTCATTTACTTATTCATTTGAACTATAACTATTAAACACTTACTGTGTGCTAGACATTGCGCAAATGCTGAGAACAAAAGCACAATGCTCCAGAACTCACTGTCCAGTGGCCGAGACAAAATTATTAATGTTATTAAGTATTAATGTCATTAAAATTATGAAAGAAAAATACAAAGCAGGATTACAGCCAATACCATAGCTATAGCATCTCAGGGTCAATGAAAACATCAAAAAAAGAGATTTTTAAGTTCAGATCACTTAATATTCAGCAAAATTGAGTCAAAACCCTTCTTCCTGTCTGAGTTACTTTTGGCTTATGTTTCCATAGCAAACCACATGGGTACATCATCCACAGAAATTTATATATTTTTTTCTATTGATTTGACTTCTAGATTTGAATAGAGAGTTGTTCATGGAGAGGATGGACTATGCAATTTCAGTCTTTTTAACACTAGCATATAAAATATAGAAAGTCGTAGGCCATTGCTTTACTAAACTCTGGTTTGGCCACGTGGCTCTTTGAGCGACACTTGCCATGTTTTGCTAGCTTTGGTTCCCTCCCAACCTTGGGGAGGTGAATCTTTTCTCTCTAATTTCTAAATAAACTATATTTTTCAATCTAAAAAAATAAAAGGAAATATAGAAAGCCTTCTGTAAATGCCTGTCAAATGAATAAGTAACTTAAATGAATAGTTGCATCATATATTTGAATATGCATATTTAGAATTTCTGTAAATATGCACTTATAGGTACAATTATTTTATCAACTATCACCAAAGTCCTTCTCAAGGAAGTAATATTGTTTGGGAAATTAAGTTTCTTTGATGTGGAAAATGAGAGCCTGAGGCTGCACTATAAAAATAAACAGCAAAAGAAAACTAATAGTGAAACTTCTATGCATAAAAAACAATGAAAATAAAAACTGAGAGTAGAAATTTGCAGAAGGGAGAGGGGTAGAGATAGGGAAGTCAGGGTAGGTGACACGAAAGAAAGCTGAAGGTTACATAGAAAAACGACCAGGCAGAATTCTATAGTGGAAGAGTAACCAAAATTGTGTGAAATCACAAGAATATCTAACACGCAATTTAAAATATTTCTGTTTCTGTCATGTAAGAACCCCTCTATTTTCAAAGTTCAGTACATTCTACAACATAAGAAAAAAATCTTGTTTTCTCTTTGGAGGCCCATTTGTGACTTAGTGCAAAGAAAAGAAAAGAGAATGGCTATAAGGGACACAAAGTAGTTAAGATTAAGAGTTTATCAAGAGGATTTCCAGTCCCAGATGTTTTAGAGTTATTAATACTGCACCAACTACCTTATGGCAAAATATATGAGGCAAGTTCTCTCTGTATTCACTCAAAGTATAATTATGGAGCACTTTCTCTGGCCTAGACACTGTGCAAGTGCTGATGAAAAGTGGCACAAACCTCTGATCTTTGGCAGAACAAAAACCCACAAAGAAAGCCTCATGTCTTTCTGGGCCAAATCAACATTTGTAGTGCAGGAGGTAGAGTCCAAGAAGGACAGATACATCCTGCTAAGTTGAGACCAGAGTTTGGAACGATGGAAGGAGTTGGTATGCCTGGGCAGTGCACTGGTGAGAGAGGAATTGTGCAGGAGGAAGTGTGGGGGTTCCTCACACAGCCTTAGGGTTGAGTTGGGCTGCACATATGCAGAATTGACTTTTCAGGAAAAAGATGGTACTGGGTGGAGAGTGCAATTGAGTTTATGGTGGTAAGTAGAGCTGGCATATTTTGGGGACCTGACGCGGCCTGAGTGAACAGACATCATTAGTACCTTATCAGGATTTTAGGAATTCCACAGAGACGCAAAAACATGCCAAAATATGAGTGAGGACCAAACCATACAGAGAGGAATCATCTAAACCTATCTTAATCAAGTCTAAAATCAAGACCTAAAGAGATCTATGCTTTGGAGTTTGAGACCTAGACCTACCAAGTTTGAGGTGATTGAGGAATTCTGGAATTTCTACAGATTGACCTTCACAAAGCATAAAAACAAACCTGTAAAATTTTGAGGTGATCATCCAGTAATTGAACTGTCTATTATCCCCATACACAAAAATTAACTCCAAAGGGAACACACATTTTTAAGGCCTTTGTTCTACATTGCCAAATTTCTTTTCTTTTTCTAAAAAGATATCTTTTCTGGAACCCTCCCTTAGGTCAACCTCAGTACTCCTTTCTTTCGGCAATTTCCTAGAGTCCTTATTTGTTTTATCAATCTTTTCAGGCACATATTTTTTTACAGATTCAAGAGGGGTAATACTTAACCTGAAAGACTAAATGATGGCATTTTAAGGTACAATGGCAGCAAAAGAGAGAAGAGTTTTGGCCTGTGGGAACTTCCAGGCACCTCTCCTCACATCACTAACCATGAGCCTGTTGGGTTGATTATGTTAATAATTCACTGATAAGAGTATCTGACAGCTGTTATGGATTCTAGATTTTTCTACAGAAACAAATAACTGAATACCACATGTTCTTACTCAAAAGTGGGTCCTGAACATTTATCACAGTACTACAAGAGAAGGATCAGCAGGAGCGGGACACTGCGGGGGGTGGGGGGTGGAGGGGCACATAACATCACTAAGGGTACCTGATCCTAAACCAGGGGAAGTGAGGACCAGTGGGAGGCCCAAATTTCACCTGCATGTAGACCACTTATGTACCTAATCTGGACTTGTACCCCACATCTTTAAAATTAAATAAAGAGAAAAAAAAAGTCTTCAACTACACAACCACCTCCACTTTACCACAGACACTCACTTCCAAAGTTCAACCTCAGGTCAGTGCAGAGCAATCTTAATCAATGAGAAAAATTACCATTACTCTGTTGCCTTTAAAAATGTTTGCCAAAACATTAAAATTTCCTTTAATGTTCATTCCACTACAAATATATAGGGGAATAAAAGCACAATAGTAAAACTAAAGTTTAGTAAATTGTAATTTAAAATATTAGAAACATTCAGAATTAAAGTGGATTATTTCTTTGTTTAAAAATCTCATCAAGTGTAGTTTGAACAGTGCTTGCTTTCTTCTCATTTTATTTTTTAAATTTTATTTAAGATTAAAGGATACAGATACATGTTTGTTACATGGACTCATTGAGTAGTGGTAGTGCTTAGGTGACCCATTCCACAAATAGTAAAAATTGCACTCAGCGGGTAACTTCTGGACCCTAACCGCCCTCTCTGCCTCCCTCCTCTTTTTAGTGTCTCCAGTGTCTATTATTTCCATCTTTGTGACCATTTATCTTCTGCACATAAGTGAGAACATGAGGTGTTTGGTTTTCTGTTTCTGAGTCAGTTTACTTAGGATGATATTCTCCAGCTCCATCCATGTTGCTGCAGAGGACGTGATTTCATTCTTTTGTATGTTTGCCCAGCATTTCATGATGTATATATATAACATTTTCTTTATCCAATCATTGGTGGGCACTTGGGTTTATTCCATGGTTTTGCTATTGTGAAGAGCGTTGCAATAAACACAAAAGTATAGGTAACATTTTTATGCAATTTTTTTCCTTTTGGGTAGATTCCTAGTAGTGGGAGTATTGGGTTGAATGGTAATTCCATTTTAGTTCTTACAGAAACCTCCATACTGTTTTCCATTAAGTTGTACTAGTTTATAATCTTACCAACAGTGTATGAGCATTCCCTTTTCTCTGCATCCACACTAAATCTGTTGTTATTTGATTTTTTAATAATAACCATTCTGACTGGTGTAAGGTGATATCACTTTGTGGTTTTAATTTGCATTTCTCTGATGATTAGTAATGCTGAGCATTTTTTCATACATTTGTTGAATACTTATGTGTCTTCTTGAGAAGTGTCTATTTGCCCAGTTTTTTTTTAATGTGGATGTTTATTTTTTTATTTTTGTAAGTGTCCACCAATGATTGATTGGATAAATAAAAATGTAGTTTATATACACCATAAAATACTACACAGCCATAAAAAATAATGTATTCATGTCCATTGCAGCAACATACATGGATCTGGAGAACATCATTCTAAGTGAAATAATTCAGAATCAGAAAACCAAAAATCACATGTTTGTTTTGAGTTGCTTAAGTTCCATGTAGATTCTAGATATTAGTCCTTTGTCTGAAGCATAATTTTCAAATATTTTCTCCTATTTCATAGGGTTTTTTTTTTTTTTGTCTACTCTGTTGATTATTTCTTTTGCTGTGTAGAATCTTTTTAGTTTAATTAAGCTCCATTTTTTTTATTTTTGGTTTTGTTGCATTTAGTTTGGGGGCTTTTGTCATAAATTATTTTCCTATTTCAATATCCAGAAGAATGTTTCCTAGGTGTTCTTCTAGGATTTTTGTAGTTTGAAGGCTGACATTTAAGGTTTTTTTTTTCTAATTTATTTTTCATTCTATTATAAATATGTGGGATACAATTCAGGATTAGGTATACAAGTGGTTATCATACAGGTAAAGTTTGGGCCTCCCTTGGGTCCCCACCTTGCCTGGTTTGAGATCAGGTACCCTTATTAATGTTATGTGCCTCCCCCTCCCTCCCTAGGCAGTTTCCAACTACTGCCAATCCCTTTCTTATAGTATTATGGTAAATGTTCAGGGTCCACTTCTGACTGAAAACATGTGGTACTCGATTCTTTGTTTCTGTGATAAATCACTGAGTGTTATAGAGTCTAAATCCATCCAAGTTGCTGTGAAGCCCATAATTTTGTTATTCTTTATGGTTGTGTAATATTCCATTGTGTATATGTACCACATTTTTTTATCCAGTCCAGTTTTGATGGGCAGCATGGTTGGTTCCATGTTTTTGCAATTGTCAATAGTGCTGCAATAAACATGAATGTGCAGGTATATTTTTTGTAGTGACATTTAGGTTTTTAATTCATCTTGAGTTAATTTTTGTATAGGTGAGAGGGAGGGGTCCAGTTTCATTCTTCTGCATATGGCTAGCCAATTTTCCCAGCACCATTTAGTGAATAGGGTGTCCTTTCCTCATTACTTTTGTTGGCTTTGTTGAAGATCAGTTGGTTGGAGGTATGTGGCTGCAATTGATCTATCTACTTTTGTAGCAGTACTGTGGTATTTTAATTACTATAGCATTGTAGTATAATTTGAAGTCAGGTAATGTAATGGCTCCACACTTGTTCATTTTACTTAGGATTGTTTTGGCTATTTAGGCTCCTTTTTGATGCCATAGGATTGTTTTTTCTAGTTTTATGAAAAATAATGTTGGTATTTTGATAAGGATTGCACTGAATCTGTAGATTTCGTTGGACAGTATGGTCATTTTAATAATATTGGTTCTTCCAATCCATAAGCATGGGATGTTCTTCCATTTGTGTCATCTATGTTTTCCTTCATCTGTGTTTTGTAGCTCTTCGTGTAGAGATCTTTCACCTCCTTGGTTAAATGTATTCCTGGGTATTTTGTGTGTGTGTGTTTGTGCATGAGTCTCTATTGAAATGGAATTTAGCTCTTGATTTGGTTTTTGGCTTGAGTATTATTGGTGTATAGAAATGATAATGATTTTTGTACACTGATTTTGTATCCTGAAACTTTACTGAAATCGTTTATCAGGTCTAGGAATCTCTTAGAGTTTTCTATGTATAAATCATGTAATCAGCAAACAGAAATAGTTTGACTTCCTCTTTACTGATTTGAATACCTTTTATTTCTCTTGCCTGATGGTTCTTGCTAGAACTTCCAGTACAATGTTTAATAGGAGGGGCCTGTCTTCTCATTTTATAACTTGAAACACCCAGCTAGCATCTTTTCTATGCTTCGGTGAATTGTCATACCCCTTTTGAAGTTTGGATCCATTTCCAACATTTTATCCTTTGAGCTTTTGGTAGTGTGAAATATTTCCAAGATTTCCTTCAATGTGAACTTTTTTGTTACCATCATTTATTCTGTGATATCTTCATTCTTTTTGTCACAACTTTTTTATCTATGTCAGTTAAGTTCACCCTAAGTTTTGCTTTCTGAATTTCCAGGAACTTTTGAATAGTGGCAGTGTCAATATGTCTATGACTCCATGGTCAGCTATTTCTTCTATAACTCCATATACCTTTGATTTGAATTTTATTTTCAGTATCATCAATTTTTGCTACATTTTATCTTTGTTTTGGTCAATTTCCCTTATTTGATTCCCGTATTCATAAAATTTCACATGGGTTTATCACTGTGAGACAAGAAGGTGACACAAATACACACTTTGCTGTCTGTGTGAGCTGAATAACATGAATAGTGATGGAATCATCAACAGTCTTGAAAAGACTTTGAAAGAAGTAACATGATTAGTCACTAATCATGATGAGCATTTGCTAATTATGTAGTGATTTGTTGACTGAAAAGAGTGATCAGCACAATATTCACTTTATGCAATTAGTAAATATTCAATGGCAATTGAGATTTGAAATGTGTTGCTGGGGGACCTAGTTAATTTAATTAAGCTGTGGTGATTGTATTCATGAATATGGGAATGGTGTACAACATTTACTTTCAGTTGATTCTGAAGACAGCAGTCATAGTAATCTTAAAAAAAAAACCAAAAAACAGAAATCAACTGACATCTCTCTGCTCAAAACACACCAATGACTCTCATTTTCCTCAGAGTAACAGCCAAAGCCTTCCTATTATCTACAAGGCCATCATTATCTGCCCCTCCTCTTCTACTACTCTTTATCTCATTCTCTCCACCTCTGACCACACTTACCTCCTGGTTGGTTTTTGGATAGACTAAGCATTTGCCTATCTCAAGGTCTTTCCATTGGTTGTCCCTTCTGCTTGTGACACTCTTCTCCTAGATATCCATTTGGCTAATTCCCTCACTTTTAAGTCTTTATTCAAAATTTACTCTATGATAATCACTCTATATAATCCTACAACCTACTTTCCATCCCTACCCCAGCATGCTTTATTCACCTTAGTTGGTTTTACCTCTTTTGATTTCCAGTAGCACTCAATACCTCCTAACATATTATACTATTTACTTACTTTTAAAAAATCCATTGTTTATTATCACTCTCCCCTCATGATAAATGTAAGTTTCATGAAAGCAGGGATCTTTGTACGTTTGATTTACCACTATTTTCCAAGTAGCTAGAATAGTTCCTGGCACATAGTAAATTCAGAGTGAGTTAATATTTTCTGACTGAATAGAGATAGCCATACTACTATCTGCAAATGTATTATTCTCAAATTATGTGTTATAAGTCTAATTCAGAAAACAAAGGTATCTTAGGTATATGGCACATGGGTTGATTTGGAAGAAAACAACCCAACCAAACAAATTGTCAGTTTGTGTGTCTCACAGATACAATGTTATAAGGTTAATCCCAGGTAATTCATTCAATTAAGTGGAAACAAGAAACTTGCCACAGTTGCTTTCATGAATAGACAAAACAGCAGAACTCACCATTCTCTGACCTCTAAGCGGTCCAGTCATTTCCTAAGAGAACAAACCTGTAATTTAAATATTTGACCAGTTAAAATAGATTTTGGGAAGAGATGTGATTTTTTAAATTAAATTCTGTATATTAATTTTAATCCCCAAAGGTATCCATGGTTCATTTCCAGTTTACCTTTAACCTTTATTGAGGACCATAGACACTACCATTATGCTTAAAAGTGGTAGTTCAAGATTTTTTTATTTATTGCATTGCTTCTTTTACCTTTAGGCAAAGGAACTCTTAATCTTCTTCCATTGTTCAGTGTTCTAATTGTCAAGCAGTATTTCCTCATTCATAATCTACCTGTAAGTGAAGGTCGCTTATTTTCTTTTTCTCCTACAGAAATTAACTAATCTCCATCCTGATTCATATATTCACTCTAATTCATTAATTTTATCCCCAAACTACATAGCATCAATTCATTTTACTTTTCTCATACAAGCCTATATTCCAGCCCTTTGAAGTACCTTTTCTTTGTTTGTTTTTTAAAGTTTTCCACACACTGGGTGGGATGATAATTTTGATGCAGTCTAGGCCAGGTGCTCAACCCGATAAACAGAATTCTGGGGTTGACAGGACTTCTCAGCTCACTATAGTACCTGAAGTACAGACTCTTCCCACTCCCTGGAAAAGTCTTTTAATTTTTCAAGAATACATATTTTTGCCTTGGATCAGGCTCTCTCTTTCTCTGTACAATCAGACCCCCTAGATTTGCACCGAAAATGTTCCTGAAAACATACACTGAAGTCCAGTATTTGACTCACTGGGGTTTCCAGAAACAATCCTGAGAAGATATGAGCACTCTAGGAGACTAATTCAATTCTGTGTCTTTATTTTGATGCTTATCAAAATAAAGTAGCATAATATGCCTACTTAAAAAGACCTTTAAGTAGGCATATTATGAAGCATCTGGATGGCCACTTTATAACAGAGGATTGACATAGGATTCTTGAGTTGAGTTTACTTTTGATTTAAGAACAAGAAGTTTTCAAGCAGTGATACTTGAATTTTGGGGGGCTAAATAGGTAAAGGTGATATACCAAGACCAGATGTTTGTTGTAAAAACAAAGTTTCATAGTAGTTTGAATGGGAAAAAAGAAGGGAAGACAGAGTTACCACTCAATAGTATAAGCACACCAAAGAATTCAAAAGAATCTGGCCCATATTTGTTATGCATAATAACAAAGATATGGAATCAACATGGGTGTCCACCAATAGATGATTGGACAAAGATATGTATATGCACACAACAGAATACTGTTCAGACATAAAAAGAAAGAATTCCTATCATTTGCAGCAACATTATGGAACTGGAGGTCATTATGTCAAGCGAAATAATTCAGAAACACACCAACACAATAAAAAAAATAAATAAATAAAGCAAACCAGATAACAACCAGTGTGATGAATGGAATAACACCTTACATATCATTATTAACTCTGAAAATAAGTGGTCTCAATAGCCCCACTAAAAAGATATAAACTAGCAGAATGGATTAAAAAAAAAAACAACCCAAACATCTGCTTCCTTCAAGAGACCCACATAACTCAAAAAGACACTTATAGGTTCCAGGTAAAAGAGTGGGTAAAAATAGTCCACACAAATGGAAACCAGAAACAAGGAGAAATAGTAATTCTCATATCAAATAAAACAGACTTTAAATTAACAACAGCAAAAAGGACAAAGATGGTATTATATAATGATAAAGGGATCAATCCAACAAGAAGACATAACAATTTTAAATATATATGTGGCCGGGCTTGGTGGCTCAGCCTGTAATTCCGCACCTTGGGAGGCTGAGGTGAGTGGATTGCCTGAGCCCGCGGGTTCGAGACCCGCCTGGGCAGGCGAGACCTCATCTCTACAATAAATCAAAAATCAGCCGGGTGTGGTAGCGCACGCCTGTAGTTCCAGCTACTTGGAAGGCTGAGGCGGAAGGATCGCTGGAGCCCAGCAGGTCGAGGCTGCGGTGGCCGGGAGCGGCCACATATATATTTAAAATTGTTATGTCTTCTTGTTGGATTGATCCCTTTATCATTATATAATACCATCTTTGTCCTTTTTGCTGTTGTTAATTTAAAGTCT
>CAUYQG010156784.1:0-21480 GCA_963574415.1 Tarsius wallacei | reverse complement strand
GGCTGAGGTGAGTGGATTGCCTGAGCCTGCGGGTTTGAGACCCGCCTGGGCAACTTGGTGAGACCTCATCTCTACAATAAATCAAAAAACTAGCCGGGTGTGGTAGCGCGCGCCTATAGTTCCAGCTACTTGGAAGGCTGAGGCGGAAGGATCGCCTGAGCCCAGCAGGTCAAGGCTCCGGTGGCCAGAAGTGGCCACTGCACTCCAGTCTGGGCGACAGAGTGAGACCCCAACTCAAAAAAAAAATTCAAATCTTGCTTACTGACAGGCACATAGTAAGTGCTTAATATATTTATGTTAAACAAATGAATGAATGGATTCCAAAATGCAGTTAGATTAAATTGATATACATTACAGTAACATGAGAAGCCCTCCTTTTGGACTTCCCAAAGTTTCTTTCTCATTTTTATTACCTAAATAATTTAACAGAGGTAAGATTCTGATGCTTTAGAAGAGCTTTTGTCTTGTGAGCTTTCTTGAATGATTGTTAAGAACATATCCCTGGGCGCCACTCAAATAGACTCTTCTCAGCCCATCCAAAACACAGCCACAGAAAGTTTTATTCAACCCCCAAAAATTCCTAATGAGAAGATAATATGAAAAGCCCTTTGTGCTTCAGGTTAGCACAGTGGCTAAAACAAGACTGAAAATGCACCAGTCTACCAGTGGCTAAAGATATATATCCCACAGTACAAAGACTAGACAAGATAGCAATCTCAATTTACAAAAAGGCTCATCACCTAGCTCATGGGCACATGCCTCAGGAAACCATAGAGAAAGGGATATTTGCCTATCATGCATGAGATTCACCATGTTGCTTCAGAAAAGAACAACATCAAAATACTTACAGGGTTAAAACTGCTATATTTTATTCTCCTAAATGAAATCTTCATGGAATGTGCTTCTATTTCCTCTGGACCATTATAAAGGGAAACAGATACACACCACTTAGGAAATGACAGACTTTAGAGAAACAGGAAAACGTAAAATACCTTAGAACTGAATGATTTTCCCATAAGGAAACATTACCTTCACTAAATGAAACACAAAGCAGCAGCAGGCAAGTTAAAATGTAGGCCCCCCCTGGGGTGACATTGTGTTATGATGATCTTGCCCTACTGGAGAGCTCACAGCACAAGCAGGCACTTGTGATGCATACTGTGGTGGAAACAGATTCAGAGAAGCATGTTTATCTCCCCCACTTTCCTACTTGTGTGCATCTTGCACCTGTCTCTGTACATAGGGGGTTTATGCTGCTCTTTTTTTATTGAGTTTGGGAACCTAACGTCCTTATGTGTGTATTTGTGCTTTTCCCATTTCTGCAATGAGGTTGCAAGGTTAAGGTTTTTGTTTTCCATCCTCTAAATTTCTACTGTACTATTTTACACCTAGTACTATTCACAGATAGACATAGGGGAACCATCCTATCAGTTAGGATCTCAACAGGAAACAGACTTCAACTCAGAAGGTTCAAATAAGAAAACTTTAATAAAGAGACCACTACTGGGTTATGAGAACAAATAAGGGGTGTTGAAGCATGCAGAGACTAGCACAGCAGGAAGCCCTTGCCATCTGTAAACCAGTGGAGAGAACAACGGAAAGAAACAGAAATCCATGCAAGTTGGCACATGGGGGATGGAGTGGCCGCCCAGGGGGAGCTGTAGTCATGGAAAATCCCAGCCACTGTCTGACAAGGGAAGGGTGAGAAGAAATATTACTTGTTCTCCTTTTGTCCTCCTATCTCATGCCTATGCTTCTTTTCGAAACCAACCAGAAGCTTGATTAGGGAGTCTGGTGATGCAGCAAATGAGGAGCCTCCTCCAAGATCACAGAGCAGGGCAGAGATGGGTAGAGATGAAATGGGGAAAAAGGGAGTGGTAATGAGGCAGGGTAGTTAGTGCAGGTTAGGCATAGATAAATACATTTCTTATAGGCAGGTTTTAGTTTTTAATAAGGAAGTATCCAGACATCTCGTCTGCATGCCAAACTGCCCTGTGGGCTGGAATGTGGATTCAGTGTGAACTATCCCACCCTTTCAGTTTACCAAGGAAAACACCAAGGTGATTCCCCAAGTTGGACTGGGAATTGAATACTATAGATATGTAAATAAGACCACCTTTTAGCTTTAGTCACTAAGTCTGTCAAGTCAGCCTACCAAGGCGACATGTGTGTTCTGGAAAATCCCACTTTCCTGGCCTATCAGAGGTGGAGAGATGGCATTCTCTCCAGAGCCAGGGTAACCTGTGCTCCACCCTCATTAACATATCAATAATTAGATAGCTGTATCTACTTTTTTGTAAAAAGCAAGATGCCTGTGCAGAGGCACGTTTTTCTATATCCCTTTCCTTCTTTTTTCCTCATAAACTGTAAAACTTTTTGCTGGCTACTCTGAAATTCATTTCAGTGTTGAGTCAAAGAACCCACAATTTTGTGCTATACCACACTAGGCATCAGTAACAGAGAATAACCGTCAAACCAATGAAGACTTCCGTGCTTTCTGTGCTTAGCCATGCTCACCACAGTGTTCTCAGTGTAGTAAGGCTCAAGAACTATTCTATGGCCATTCTCAAAGATAAGTAAGAAAAGAGAGTGTGTCAATGGAATACTACTGTCTGTCTGTTGTTGCTTTTAATTTTCTATGCCACTTTTTGTTTTTCTAACTCTTCCTTCCTCATCTAAAACTGTTCTTTGAATTTGTCCTGATCTTTTCCAACTCCCCAATCACCACTGATAATAAACCCAAACAGTAAGACTGTAAATAGGTTGGTTAACCTTTTTGCCCCAAGTTTTGTCTCTAACGATGTGGGATGTGGACCAGCTGCCTCCACCTTTCTTCCAATCATAAAATGAAGCAAAAAATAAATCGATAACTAAGTATCTCTCAGTCCTTGCTTCCTAAAATTGTTAGATTAAAAAAAAGAGGGCAACCCCTTCTGTCCTCTCTCACTGTGGGAGCTTTTCTGTCCTCTCAATAAATCCTGCTTTCAAAAAAAAAGAGAGACAGAGAGAGACAATGGGGAAAGGGAGATAAAAATAAATTGTGTTGAAAGGGAAGGAAGAATATGTGAGGATAGCTGAAATAATTGTTGTTGTCTGGAAGTTGTAGATTTTCATGGACTTTTAAATATCTAATAATACTTAGTGAAACTCTTCAGGATGTGTATGTAGGGGGTGGGGAAGAGAGTGTGCTCATTAAACAAATTCAAGCCATTACATTTCAACTCTACTTTTCCCAGGAACCAAGATTTTTTTCTAAAACAGTTAACTTTCAAAAGTGCATGAGATCAGTTATGGTTTAGTGAAGATTTTTTATTCATTACTGATTATATCAGCCATGGCCAAAGAAACATAGTAGCCTTTGCATTTCTGAGAATCTGAAGATGTTTATTTTACAACTAATAAAGTGAAAAGGACCCACTCTAGCAATTCCTCTCTAGGAGTCAAAAATAGAATAATTGGGAAGGAGGATTTAAGTATAATTATCTTAAATTCCTTTAAGTCACTCCACTATTTGCAGAACAGCTTGAAGACATATCCAAGCTTGTTTGTATAATGCTGCTAGAATATTACAGTTCTCTCCTTTGAATCCCTGAGTTCCTTCAACATCTCATTGCCAGGGAAATTCTCTGAGCATTCATAAAGAGTCATCTTGTATTTTTACCGTGCTTGTCTCTGCTTACTCCCTTTAGATTAGGTTAGGGCATGCCTGTTAAGAGCCTCCAGAGTACCTGATACTTATGCAACTGTACCATGCCTCTCATTGTATAACAATTATTTGCTCAACTGACTGACATCTCCATCACACTGTGGGCTCCCTGAGGTAGAACTGTAGCTGTCTTCTTGCTCACCATTGTGCATACTGTACAAAATATAGCATAAGTGTTAAACAGATTCCCTTTTCCCACTTCAGGTCGCCAGTTCAAATCTATCAATAAACAGATGAATGTTTTTGTATGGTTAACACAGAGGTGTTCCTATATCCATCTGTTTGTTCCACAGATATTTATAGAACATCTATTATGTGCCAAGCTTATGCTAGGTACTGGAAATAGAGCAATGAACAAAACCAGACAAGGTCTTTGCCTTCATGGAGCATACATAGAGTTTTATGAGAGATATATTAATCAGATAATCACACAAATAAACAAAATATTATCATCAGAAAGGCAAAGTAAACTATTAAACTGGCAAAAATTAAACAGCTAGATAATGTCAAGTGTTGATATGATGGGGAGGATCTAGGAATTCTTATGTCCTGATGGTGGGAGTTTAAACTGGTGCGGCTATTCTGAAAAGACCTAGAAGTAAATAATCAAAGTAACTGTCCTGATGCCCTAAGGTCCAGAAATTCCCAAATAATTTGTTGTATGGAGCCATAATGATTTGGATAGATAAACAGATACATTTCATTGCAATATAACCTGTGGTAGTGAAGAGTTAGAAATGCACTAACCTCTAACTAGAAGAGAGAATAGAAAAATGTGGTAGATGTATTCCATGGAGATGCCCCAGTAGTTGGAAGCAAAGGACTAGATCAGAGTAATACAGAAACTCACTATTGTTTGTTCATATTGCCACAACCGTTAAAGAAAAGCATAATGAGCATTTGAGCAGGCCTGAGAAATAGCAAAAGAAAGCGTATTCCCTTATCTCCTATACATTCAATGTGAAGTCACTTCAAAGAACCCTTAACTCCCTGCAGACTGCTCACTCAGTTGAGAGTAATGAATCCCTGTTCACTCCCTTTTATCAGTGGTCGCAGATTTGAAAATATAGCATTCATGTAACCATAAGCCTTGTAACTTATATAACTTTTGTGTGTTGTAACTACTAATTAACAATATGTTGTAGTGAATAATGCTTTACTTTGTAATAGGCTCTGTTAACTCCCTTACTCTATGTCAAGCTTATTCAACTCTTCAGTTTGGTGTTACTGATAATACTGTGAACTATCTTTTGGTAGCCAGAGCCAGGAAATGCAGACCATAAATGTTACTATTAACAAAATGGGACTGTAACTTGAGTTCTATACAATGCTCTGTCAGTCATGTAGTCAATGTATAGGTACCAGCATCTCTAAACTTCTAAAACAGATTATGACAGCTAAGGGGCAAGCAGACCAGTTCCAGAAATATCAGAAGCCAGGTTCTGTTTCCCTGAATTCCAAATTCAGAAATAAACTTATTTCTGCCAGTTCCCTGCCTCTCAATTTATTGGCATTGAGAGATAGCAGCCAAACATTTACTTAGACCGTAACAAGAGTTCAGCAAACTATGGCTCATGGGCCAAATCTGGCCTACTTCCTGATTTTGTTTTTTGTTTTATTTTGTTTGTAAATAAAGTTTTATGGAAACATGGCCATGTCCATTTATCAATGTACTGTCCATGGCTGTTTTCACACCTCAACAGTAGAGTTGTGTTGCCATAGAGATCATATGACCATCAAAGCCAAAAATATTTAATATTTGATCTTTTATAAAAGAATGCTTGCTCATTTCTGAAGTAGATGCACATGGAGAAACATAAACAGATCTTTAAAACAGTATTGAGTAAAAGTTTTAAAAAATGAATTATATATATATGTGTGTGTATATATATATATATATATATATATATATATATATATAATTTCTGCACATTGGGATTACTTAGGGTAATTTAGAAATTCTGATACCTGGATCCCATCACAGATTCTGATTTTCTGGTATTAGCTACAAGTTTGGTTATCAGATTAAAGCTACACAGGTGACTGCAAGGTGCAGCTAAGTTTGATAACTCCTCAGGGATGTGTTTGTGCATGTGTAGTGTGTTTAAATATATATGATACTATATATATATTAATAAAGATGGGGGTCTCACTGTGTTGTCATGACTGAAGTGCAGTGGCATGATCATAGCTCACTGCAGCTTCCAACTCCTGGCCTTAGGTAATCCTCCCACCTCAGCCTCCTAAAGATCTGGGACTACAGGTGCACACCACCATGCCTGGCTAATTTTGAATATTTTTTTCCTTAGAAACGAAGTCTTGCTATATTTCCAAGGCTAGTCTTGAACTCCTGGCCTCAAGTGATCCTCCTACCTCAGCCTCCAAAAGTGCTGGAATTATAGGTGTGCTACTGTGGCCAAATGATACAATATTTTCTTGGCTGCACACAAAACTTGAATACAAAGCACCACAAATTTTTGGAGAACACTATGGAAGGTGATAATGGAAATGTTATATAAGTAAGTTTACATACATACATGAATAAATACTGGAGGGGGCTCTGCATGAACCAATGATGCTAACATGCAATGAGTTGAGAAATATGATTAACTCAACTCTCCATCTAGCATCCAGAAAGAAATAGCAACCACTGCATCTGTTAAATAATGCATTTCTTTAACTGTCTACTGGACATCCCCTCTTGGAAGTCTCAGAGGCAAATTTGATTTAATTAGCAAAAAATTGACTTCATTGTTTTCCCCCTCAAGTGTATACCTAAAGAAGCATTCTGGAATGGTGGAGTAAAGACTTTTAAAAATCTGCTTCTCCATAAAATCAATGAGAATATTGGCCAAAAAAGACAAAATTAATTAACCCAAAGTTTGCAAGCATTTTAGAACTGTTTATTTTGGCGGCCGCACCCTCTTCCAGGATAACCAGAAGCCCTCTCAAGATGAGTGAGATAAAACCCTGGACACCATGAAAGTCGCCATGACCTTGAAGCAGAACCTGAAACAAGCCCTTTTGGACCTTCATGCCCTGGGATCTGCCTGCACAGACCCCCCCATCTCTGTGACTTCCTGGAGAACCACTTCCTCGATGAGGAAGTGAAACTCATGGAGAAGAGGGGCGACCACATGACCAACCTTCACAGGCTGATCAGCCAGAGCCTGTGCTGGGCAAGTATCTCTTTGAAAGGCTCACCTTCAAGCACGACTAGGAGCCCAGTGCTCTCTGAGGTGGGGGCCTCTCAAAGTATCAGGGCTGCTTCTGCCTGAGCCTCCCTCTGCAGCCACTAGGCAGCTTTTTAACCACCTTGAAGCCCTCTCCCAAGCCCTGGACCAAATGAAAATAAAGCTTTTTGCAGGAAAAAAAGAAAAAGAAAAGCAGCTGAATTTCAGTAAGAATTGTAAGATTTGTGGTATTACCACTTGCCTCACTTCCATCCCCATTGCTTCAGCTCTGTAGTAGTCTGAAACCAGCACCCTCAAAATCACAGTAACAGCCAGGCACAGTATCTGATGCCTATAAATCCAGCACTTTGGAAGGCTGAGATGTGAGGACTGCTTGGGACTAGGAGTTCTAGACTAGCTTGGGCAATATAGTAAGACCCTCATCTCTAAAAAAGTTTTTTTAAAACTTAAATAAAATAAAAATCACAGTAGCTGTGAAAAACAACAACCTAGCAGCAACCAGAAAGGGGAGAGCAGGCTACAGGTTTGGTGCTCCTTTAAAAGATCCATCTGCTGAGAATTATCACTATTTGGCCTATCTGACAGCTTCCTGGAAAAGCCCTATTCACAGGGTTTATCTTTATTTGACCTGACTCTGATCTTACTCAGTGAGCAAAGCCCTGTCTCCAGGGAGTCTGTCAAAAACAATCAGTGACAATTGTTTAACAACTCAATCACCTGAGGCAAGGATACCAACTGGGGCAAACAAAAGGAACTAAAAAATTAAAAGGAAAATCTGGAAAATAGATATTCACAGGAGACCTTGAAAATCTCTGACATATTTCTGGGGATCTAGAAAACCACATGCATGTGCAGGACTGTGTGCATGCCCAGGGAATTTTTGCGAAGGTCCTAATCTCTCACCTCTGGCTAAACTTAATGCTCTGTGAAAGAAGAAACTCAAGAGTTTTAAACTACTGAGGCATTGAAAGTGTGGTCCAACATCCACACAGAACTCTTTGGCAAAGGGTGGAAGATTCGTGGTTCAAAGTGTTGTGAGCTTCACAAGAAATCAGATACCCCACACAATAAAGGTCAAATTAATGAGCCTTTAATAGCTGGCGGTCAAGAGGGGGTTCACACCTCCAAGACTCTCGATCCCCAATGAAAGTAGTGGGGTACTTTTATAGGCAAAAGCAATCTGGGAAACTGAGGCATTACAGAGATAAACATATGTTTTGGAGTTTGGCACATTGTACACTCAGATAAGGGGGAAGCCATTAGAGCACTGGGTGGGGTACAGGGCTGTGAGGGTTGTTTATGAGCAAAATTTTAAAATTACTGCATCAGTCATACAGGAGTTCAATAACAAGTTAACCAAATGGAGGTGAATTACAAAATGGAGTTTTAACTAAAATCGCTCCATTGAAAATACTTTAAATGCAAACTTAGGTTTTAAAGAAAACACAGCAAACACTTTAAACACCTCATATAACCCTGCAAAACACTTCAAAACACTTCAATATAACACAGCAAAACACTTCAAACACTTCATTCCCCCCTTTTCTTGCTCATAAGTCAAAGCATTGACTTGTTTGTTATAGATAAATTATATGATTTCAACATAGATGGCCAGAACCAGAAGGCCAATATTTATATTATCTGAGGAATTCATTTGGGGTCCAGGAGCCCTGATTTATTGGTGATACCAGGATGATGGTGAACCAGTGCCAGTAGTCTAGCCAGTATTTGGGCCTTTGTAAATGACCATCACTTGTAGCCCAGCTTAGCAGGTCTTAGGCCTCCTTAGGTAACCATTACTTCTGAGTCAGATGTGCCCACCCCTCTTCAGGAGAGGGTGCATCTGCGGTTTAATGGCTCTTTTGTCTGCATGATGGACAGAATTCAGGAGGTTAAAGGAGCATGCCTGCTTTTTCAGTGGCTTACCTGTATGGTAGACAGGGTCCAGGAGTTTGAGGTCTTTTAGGGTAACTACATTGCTGATGTCCTCATAGACAGTACCTCTAGGCAAATGTCATCATGTTACCGGGTTTTCATCAGGTGTCTAGAGTTGTGACTGTAAATCGCGTTTGCTAATTGGGTGTCTTATTAGCCCTTTGGCTCTGCTGTCCTTTATGCTGACATCGTCTATTATTTTAAGTCAAAGATGAGAGTTGGGGGTCATAGTGGACCTTCATGTTTAAAATTTTTACAGTTGATATTTGTTTTCTTACAAAAGAAACAATCCAATTTAATATGCCAGGTCCCACTGATTGAAGAAGGAGAATAATTATTATGGGTCCGGCTAAGCCAGTAACAAGAGTTTTTAGCCATGGGCTCCAGTTGAATAGGGATTGGAACCAGGATTCATTATTTTCTAAATCCCTTTTTTGTTTTTCTGTGCTATCTCAGACCTTTTGGAGATTGCTTTTAATGACTCCTGATTTGTTGGCATAGAAACAACAATTTTCTCTGAGAGCTGCACAGAGTATCCCTTGGGATAGGAACAGTAAGTCTAGGCCTCTAAGATTTTGGAGAACCACTTCAGTCAGAGAGTCTACCTGGTTGTGGAGTTGAATTCTATAGCAGATTGAATTTGTTCAAGGTCATTATTGATGTATTTTATAAAATTAGTTTTACCTAGTTCTCCACAAACCAGAGCAGCCGTTCCAATCGCAGCTGTTCCAGCTATGTTTATTCCGACTATGGCAGGTATTAGAAAAGGAGCGGCATGTCTTTTACGAGCAATTGGAAAACCAGGTGGATTAAGTAAGAGGGCTCCGTCTGGGCTGCTATAAGCATATGCTTGAGGCAGCACATGAACAATAATATATAAGGTAGGCTGGTCGACTGACCTTTTAATGATAGCCCACTTTGTAAGGACTGTAGAACTAGCAACCAGATATTATTAGGAGCTATATAGGCCATGGATTCGGCCATGGTCAAAGTAAGAGATAGGTTACAAACATTAGAGAATGGAGAGGTGGTTAAATTGAAACCTGGAGTCATAAGGCAGGAAGCTGTGCCAGATACGTCACCCAAAGTAATGTGCATTATTTCCGGAGAGCACTTGGTTTTGTCTGCATCTCCAATGATTGGGATTTCAATTCCTAGGCCTTCATATTAAGAGGGTTTAGGCTTTATGCAAAGCCAGCAGTCTGAGGCCAGCTGGGGCATAGTAACGTTAAGCAAACAGTGCATACTAGTTAACATAGGAAAAAGACCAAGGGGTTGAAAGCCCAATTTTAGGAGTGATCAAGACGAACTCGAGGGTTGTTGAGGTATGCCTGGGGTAGTGGTTTATTGGCAGAAGGCAGAGGCTGGGGCAGAATCTACGGCAATGATGGCGGTGGAATTTCATGGTGATTGTATAAGGGGTCTTTTAGTTTTGCCAACGGCCCTATAGGCCTGGTTATGGGTTTGAGCTTGGCCATGGTACATCGTTGGATGGTGAACAGGGCACTTGGACCAAGGCCAGATACATAAGCTTGTACGCCCCAGGAGGATCCTAAATCCCAAGAATAGTTGAGTAGATTAATGAGCTTTATGTATACAGGCGCCTGAGCTTGATCTGGGCTACAGCCCCACCAGAGGCTGATTCAGGAGGTATCATTAGGTCCCCCACTGTAAGTAGCAATAGTGACACATTTCCAGGATGGGCAGTAGAATTGATCAACTTCATCACATTGTGAGTTAGCAGGAATTCTGGGGCAAAGATAAAAGTCCATTTTTTGTAGATTAAAATAGGAGTTTTTTCCTGGTTTAGTTACCATGGGGAAAGGCTTGGTAAGGACAATAGGCCATGTAGATCAGTCCTAAATATCACAGACCATCCCTTCCCATTTCTCCATTCCTGGGTGTCTAGGACCTTTATTGATACAGGGGAAATTAAGGGAAAAGAATAGAGGGGATTTTTAGCATTTCCATTAGGGAGAAGACAGGCTATAAGCGCTAGTCCTATGTGAAGCAAAGTAGGGCAGAAATACATCCTACGCATAGGAGATAGGCTAACATTAAAAAGAATTTTTCGCCATATGTCCAATTAGTGGGAGCTATAGCAGTTAGACCTATGTCAAAAGCTAAGGCAAGTGGGATGCCTAAGATGAAGAATAAAGGATGGTAACAGGACATTTAGGAAATCATTAACCAATAAACAGTTTATTTGGGGCAGTTGGAGTCTCACATTTCAGCTTTGCATAGGTTGGTCAGTCTGTGGTGCAGCTGAGGCAGAACGACGAGTTCGATGGGGCTCCAGGGCGGCAGGTTTGGTGGATGTTGAGTGCAGCAAGCATCGAATGGTGATTTTGAGAGGATTCTTAGGATCTCTGGCTACAGTCCAGTCAGCTGAGCAGGCTGGAGGAGCAACATCAGTTTCTTTTGTCCTCTTTATCCGCGAGTGATGAATCCAGGCCGGTATCCCATCAACTTTGAGTGCCATTGGGGTGGTGAGGATGACAATGTAAGGCCCCTTCCAGGCAGGGATAAGTCCTTCTTTCTGGAACTTTTTGACATGGACTAGGTCCCCAGACTGGAACTGATGGCATAGCACGGAGGACGGTGTTGGACTGCACGGTGGTCTGGACCTGTTGGAGGGACTGGAGATACTTTAACAAAGATTGGCAATTTTTTCAAGAATGGGATCCCATAACCGGGGTAACAGGGGAGGGGGTCTTCCAAACATAATTTCATATGGAGTAAACCCAGTCTTATAGGGGGTGCATCAGGCCTGGAGAAGGGTCAGAGGCAAGAGATTTACCCATTTCTCACCAGTCTCTATTATTTATTTGGTTAAAGTAGTTTTTAAGGTCCGGTTCATACATTCTACCTGTCCAGGACTTTGTGGCTGGTAGACAAAATGTATTTTCCAAGTTATACCCAGTGCCTTGCTGACCAGTTGGGCTATGGAAGAGGTGAAGGCAGGACTGTTATCTGAGCCAATAGAAAGGGGGAGCCCATACCTAAAAATAATTTCATTTAATAAAATCCTTGTAACAGTAAGTGCAGTTTCATTTTTTGTGGCAAAATCTTCTACCCGTCTGGAAAAAATGTCTACAAATACTAGCAAATTGTTGTACCCAGTATGGGGGGCAGGTTTACCTCAGTAAAGTCTGTCTCCCATTTCTCTCCCGGGCTTAATCCTCGGGCCCTGATGCCATCTGGAGGTCCGGATCCTTGCTTTGCATTGGCTTGGGCACAGGCAGGGCACCTGGCAGCTGCTGTTGCAGTTACGCTCTTCAAGTCATTGATATGATAAAAATGGTTTAACAACTCAGTCATTTTGGTACCTCCCAGTGAATAGTAGAATGTAGTTGTTTTACCAAGGTGTGTCCGAGGGCTTCAGGTAAAACAATTTTAGAGTCCTTGATCCACCATCCAGTGGAGTTCTTATAAGCTCCTGTTAGGTCCACCTATTCCTCCTCCTCTTGGGTACAAGTAGGCTGTTTTGGGAGAAAAGGAGTTGGAAACGTTTTAGTTAAAAAAATAGCCAAGTGTTCAACTGGAAGCTCCATTGCCTTTCAGGCCACTCAATCTGCCAGGCAATTTCCAATTGCTTCTGGAGTGTCTGATGTTTGGTGTCCCCTGCAATGAATGACAGCCACCTCTTTTGGAAGCCATATAGCTCTTGCACATCACGGTAGTTGACCCCGACACCGAATGAAAGTAGTGGGGTGCTTTTATAGGCAAAAGCAGTCGGGAAGTTGAGGCATTACAGGGATAAACATGTTTTGGGGTTTGGCACACGGTACACTCGGATAAGGGGAAACCGTTAGAGCACTGGGTGGGTTACAGGGCTGTGAGGGTTGTTTATGAGCAAAATTTTAAAATTACTGCATCAGCCATACAGGGGTTCAATAACAAGTTAGCAAAATGGAGGTGAATTACAAGACAGAGTTTTAACTAAAATCACTCCAGTGAAAATACTTTAAATGCAAACTTAGGTTTTAAAGAAAACACAGCAAACACTTTAAACACCTCATATAACCCTGCAAAACACTTCAAAACACTTCAATATAACACAGCAAAACACTTCAAACACTTCAAAAGTATTTCAGAAAATCTTTGTCCAAATATTAGTTGACTACTAACCTAAATGAGCGGAAACTTCAGCAATGATACACAGCAAAGAATATAAACATTATAGAATTGATTCAGGTGAGTCATCAAACAAACAAATAGCAAATACAACAATAAACTCTGGTGGGGGTAAAGGATCTGATTGCCAGAGATTCAACATGAGATTATTTTACATGTCCAGTTTTCAACAAAAACTTATGAGACATACAAAGAAACAGGAAAACATGAGAATGACATTTCACCTAATAAAGAATATGAATAAAAAGGACAGAAATTATAATAAAAAAACCAAACAGAAATTCTGAAGTTAAAAACTGATGTATATATTATATAAAATAATAACCTTCCATTATTATTATTTTTTAAAAAGCAAAGAGTATTTCCTACCTCATCAGTAATTACATAAAATGTCTATGGATTAAACACTCCTAGCAAGAGGCACAAAATGGCAGAATGGTGAAGAATTGTGATCCAACTATTTGCTGTGTACAGAGCTCATGCTAAAATAAAAGCCACATGTAGAGGAATGGAAGAGGGTGGAAAAAGATACACTATGCAAACAGTAGCTAAAAGAGAGCTAGAATAGCCATACCTATATCAAACAATAAGATAAAAATTGTACTAGAGACAAAGACAGACATTTTTGGGTGGCTCATTCTCAGTAACTTTATTTGAATCACAGAGAGTACTGTTTAAAGAAGATGCACAAGCTGAAAATTACTTCAATGTTTGTACTGGCCACCCAATAGAATAAATAAAATAAGGGATAAAATTTAACATAAATTTAGGCATTATTTCAGGAATTCTTTGCAAGTGAAAGACATCTTTATAAACAAACTTTGTTTGCTTTTATAATTATTGTTAATTGACAATAATTACACATATTTGGGGGTAAAGTATAATGTTTTGATATATGTATGCAATGTATAATAATTAAGTCAGGGTAATTAGTATATCCATCACCTCAGACATCTATAATTCATTTGTCTTGGGAAAACTTAAAATACACTCTTCTAGCTATTTGAAAATGTACGACACGGGGAGACACCTCTTATCAACAAGGGTGCCTGAACGAAGCATATTTGTATACCTAACCCTTAACTGTACCCCACAATATCATAATAAAAAATATTGATTATTAAAAAAAAACATTTACAAGGATGGTGTATCCTCATGTGCACGCATCCTTGAATGCCCACAATACTATGAAAAAAGTTAGACCTGCATCCCCTTGACACATTTTCTTTAAGAAACAACCTTTTGTGAATCTGTACGTTTAGATTCCAAAGAAAATGTTAATTGCCTGACAAGCCTGCTTTCCTTGTCATTTATAAAAATGTATAGATCCTTAAGAAAGAGTCAAAGAATATTTAAAAGGGTAGGAGAGGAGGACAATCTTGATTTCAACAATAAATAATTGTCAAGTTAAAAAAAAAAGAGAACGCACGACAAATTGTTGTCAATTACAGTCACCCTATAATGCTATAGAACACTAGAACGTATTCCTCCCATCTACTTGCACTTTTGTATCCATTAACCAACCTTTAGCTATCTCCTCTCCCCACTACCTTTCCATGTTCTACTAACTACTATTCTACTCTTTACTTCCACGAAGTCAAATTTTTAGCTTTCACATATGAGTGAGAATATGTGGTGTTTATCCTTCTGTGACTGGCTTATTTCACTTAACATAATGTCCTCCAAGCTCATTTATGATGCCACAAATGACAGAATTTTGTTTTTTTAATGGCTACATAGTATTCCATTGTGTGTATATAAGGGAGGACCCAAAAAACTCAAAATGCATTTATTACAAAATTGTGTATTTATTCTTACATGTTGAAACTTCAGTAGCCTTCAAAGTTTGATGTTTGATGCAATACACCTATTGAGATGTTTTTTCCACTGATCAAAGCAGTCTTTGAACTCATTGATTTTGATGTCTTTTAGTGCTTCTGTTGTTTTTTTGTCTCATCTTTTCCACATTGGCAAAATGTTTCCCTTTAAGGACTTTTTTCATCCGGGGAAACAAAAAGAGTCACTCGAAGTGAGATTGGGTGAATAAGGAGGGTGGGGCTTGGGAGTCATGCCATTTTTGCTTAAAAACTACTGAACACTCAGTGCAGTGCAGGCAGGTGCACTTGTAAATCACCCAACAGGAATGGGCAAACACATTGAAGGAATCTCCAAAAAAAAAAATCCTGAAGCCGCTTGCAGCCTCTCACAACAGTGCCAACTGGGACACTGATGCTGATGTAGGGGAAGCCTGTACTACAAGGGGCTTGCACTCCAAAAAATAATTCCGGGGTATTTTTTGTCTCCCTCGCATATACCACATTTTCTTTATCCATTTATCTGGTGATGGACCCTTAGGCTGATTCCACATCTTAGCTATTTTGAATAGTGTTGCAATAAACATGGAAGTCTAGATATCTTTTTGACATACTGATTTCCTTTTTTTTTTTTTGGATGTATACCCAGATGTGGGATTACCAAATCATAAGCTAGTTCTATGTTTAGTTTTTTGAGGAAACCTCCATACTTTTTCCCATATGGCTGTACTTATTTACATTCCCATCAACAGTGTTTGAGTTCCCTTTTCTTAACATTCTCACCAGCATTTTTTATTTTTTGTCTTTTGTTTGTTTTGTTTTGTTTTTGAGTCAAGGTCTCACTCTGTCATCCAGGCTGAAGTGCAGTGGCATGATCACAGTTCACTGCAATGTCGACCTTCTGGGCTCAGGCGATCCTCCCACCTCAGCCTCCCAAGTAGCTAAGACTACAGGCATGCACCACCACACCCGGCTAGTTTTTTTATTTTTTATTTTTTGTAGAGACAAAGTCTTGCTATGTTGCCTAGGTTGATCTCAAACTCCTGGGCTTAAGGAATCCCCTTACCTCAACCTCCCAAACTGCTAGGATTACAGGTATGAGCCACCATGTCCAACATTTTTGTCTTTCTGATAATAGGCATTCTAACTGAGATAAGATGATATCTCATTGTGGTTTTAATTTGCATTTTTCTGATGATTAGTGATGATAATTTTTTCATATACCTGTTGGTCATTTGTATGAAGAAGAACATTTTAGAAAGATAAAAGGGTGGATACATCAGAAAGACATAACAATTGTAAATATGCATGCAACTAACAACAGAGTACAAAGTACATGAAGCAAAAATTAACAACACTGAAGGGAGAAATAAACAACTTAAAAGTAATATCTGAAGACTTCAATACCACACTTTCAATAATGGATAGAAAAACTAGACTTAGATTAACAATAAAAATAGAATACCAGAAAAACACTATAAACCAACTAGACCAAACAGAGAATATGCTGCCTGTCTTAGCTGCTTTAGGCTATTATAACAAAATGCTTTAGACTGAGTAATTTAGAAACAATAAAAATGTATTGTTCATATTTTTGGAGGCTTGAAAATCTAAGATCATGACACTGGAATATTTAATGTCTGATGAGAGCTTGTTACTCATAGACAGTATCTTCTGGTTGCATCCTTACATGGTGGAAGGGGCAAAAAGTCTCCCTCAAGCCTCTTTTACAAGGGCACTCATTTCATTCACTAGGGCTCTGTCTTTGTGATCTAATCACCTCCCAAAGGCCCTACCTCTTAATACTATCACATTGGGCACTAAATTTCAACATATGAATTTGTTGAAAAGTCAGAGCTTTGAACCATGGTATCCTGCCCCTGATACCCCAAAACTTAAGTCCATCTTCCATGAAAAATACATTCGTTCATTCCCAACAGTTTCAAAGCCTTAACTCTTTCTAACATCAACTCAAAAGTTTAAAGTCCAAAGTCTTATCTAAATGTTATCTCAATCTGATATGGATGAAACTCAAAGTGGGACTCATTCTGAGGCACACTCCCTTCCAACTGTGAACCCATAAAACCAAGCAAATTATGTGCTTCCAAAACAAAATGGTAAAACAGGTATAGACTAGATATTCCCATACTGAAAGAAAAAAATAGGAAAGAAGAAAAGAGTGATAGACCGCAAGTAAGACAAAAACCCAACGGGGCAAACAACAATAGATCTTGTTTAGAGAATAAGTTTCTTTGACTTCAAGTCCTACCTTCCAGACACAATGGAGTGGAGGTTGAACCTCCAAAGCTCCAGTAGGCCCTGCCCTTATGACTTTACTGGGTACACCCTCATGGTGGCTCTCATGGGTTGAAGTTTGATACCTATGGCTCTCTCAGGTTGGGGTGACATACTGGTGGAGCTACAGTTCTGGAGTCTTAGGGACAGCTCCCCCACCCCATGGCTCCACTGGGCATTGCCCTAGTAAGTGCTCTCTGTGGTAGTTCTGTCTCCATTTTTCTGCTGGGCATTGCCCTTCCTGCAGTGGCCCCACCTCTGTGGCAGTTCTCTCCCTGGGCCATGTGGGTTTCTGGAGGCATTCTTTGAAATTCAGATAGAGGTAATCATGCCTCCATAGCTCACGTGCTCTGCTGATCCATGGAAATGGCTCTGCATACATGCTGTGGTTTACCACTTATGCCTTCCAGAGGGGTGGCTTGAGCTGCACCTGAGCTCATTTAAGCCACTGCTAGGGTGGCCAAGGAGCACCACATGAGAACTGGAGGAGCAGAACGTTAAAATTGTTCTTCCACCAAGGCCTTAGCATTCCGGGTCTGTGGTGAGTAGGGCAGCTCCGAAGATCTCCAAAATGTCTTCAGGAGCTTTCTTCCATTGTTTTGATAAATAACATATGGCTTCCTTCTATCCACACTAATCTCTCTATCAAATGGTTGCTTGGCACTTTATATGGTCTCTCCCAAACATACGTTTTTATTTTTTATAACATGGCCAGGCCGAAAACCTTCCAAATCTTTGTTTCCCACTTCCCTTTTGATTATAAATCCCATCTTTAATCTGATTTCTCTTTTCACATTTTACTATAAACAGTCAAAAGAAGCCATGCCGTATCCTTAATGTTTTGCTTAGATATTTCTTCCAACAAATATTCTATGTCATGCCTCAGAAGTTCTATCTTTCACAGAACACTAGGACACATACAATTCAGCCAAGTTTTTTGCCACTTCATAAAAAAGATTGCCTTTCCTCCAATTTTGATAGCATGTTTCTGTCTGAGATCGCATCAGAATGGCTTTTATTCCTTATATTTCTATTAACATTCTGTTTGTGACCCTTTAGATAATCTCTAAAAAGATTGAAGCTTTCTTTAGAGCTTTCTCCTTTCCTTCTGAGCCCTCACCAGAACCATCTTTTATGGCGGATTCCCAGCAATAGAAACTTTTTCTAGCATGCACCTCTAAGCTTTTCCAGTCTCCATCCATTATGCAGTTTGAAAACCACTTTTACATTTTTAGGTATTTGTTACAGCAGCACCCCTTTCTCAGTACCAATTTCAGTCTTAGTCCATTAAGGCTGCTAAAACAAAATACCTTAGACTGTGTAATTTAGAAAAAATAAATATTTATTATTCATAGTTCTGGAATCTGGGAAGTCCAAGATCAAGATGCTGGGAGATTCGGTGTCTGGTGAGGGCCCACTACTCATAGATGGCACTTTCTAGCTGCATCCTCACATGGTGCAAGAGGCAAACAGGTTCTTTCAAGTCTCTTTTAAAAGAGCAGTAATCTCATTTGTATTAAGTTTCAACATATGAATTTGGGGGGATACACAAAGCTTCAGACTATAGCATTGCCCAACAACAGAAGAATGCCCATTCCTTTCAAATTCGGTGGAACAGTATCTGGGAGAGGCCACTGTTAAGCTATTAAACAAGCCTCACAAAACTTACAAGGATTCAAATGATTCGAAGTATATTCTCTAACCACAATGGAATGAACTTAAAAATGAATAAAAGAAGAATATTTTAGAAATTCTCAAATACGTTGAAATTAAAAAACATGCTTCATTTTTTTTCTTTTGCGTTGGAGTCACTCTGTCGCCCAGGCTGGAATGCAGTGGCACGGCCACCTCAGTGTCTGGCGATCCTTCCATCTCAGTCTTCCAAGTAGCTGGAACTATAGGCGTGTACTACCATGCCCAGCTAATTTTTTTGATTTATTGTAGAGATGAGGTCTCCCCAAGTTGCACGGCTGGCCTCGAACCCGTGGGCTCAGGCAATCCACTAGCCTCGACCTCCCAAAGTGCTAGGATTGCAGGCAGAGCCACCAAGCCCAGCCACAACACACTTTTTAATAATCAATGGGTCAAAAAAGACATCATGAGGAAAATTAGAAAATACTTTGAAACAACTGGAAAACAGAAATACAACATACCAATAGTTTTGATATGCTGCTAAAGCAATGTTTAAAGAGAAATTTATGGTTATAAAGAACTAGATTAAAAATGAAGGAAAACTTCAAGTCAGTAACCTAACTTTCCACTGTATTAAACAAGAAAAAGAGCTAACTAAACTTAAAGTGAGCAGAAGAAAGGAAAAGATAAAGATTAGACCAGAAACAAATGAAATAGAGAATAGAAAAACAGTAGAGAATATCAACAAAGCCAAAAGTTGGTTCCTTAAAAAGTTAACACAACAGACAAATCTCTAGCTAGAAAGATCAAGAAAAAAATAGAAGGGACTAAAATTACTACAATCAAGAAGGAGAGAGGGAAGATCACACCAACCTTATACAAATAAAAAAGAATTAAAAATAACAACTGTATGTAAATGAATTAGATAGCATAAATGAAATGGACAAATTCCTAGAAAGACACAAACCACTGATGCTGACCCAAGAATAAATGTAAAATATTACTAGAACTTATATAAAAAGGAAAGAGATTAAGTTGATAATTTTAAAATTTCTCACAAAGAAAAGCCCAGGCCCAGATGGTTTCACTGCTGAATTCTAACAAACATTTAAAGAAGAATTAATAGCAAGCATACACAAACTCTTCCAAAAAATAGAAGAGTAAGGAACATTTTCCAACTCATTATATAAGGCCAATATTACTCTGATAACAAAACAAAAACAAATACATCATAAGAACAGAAAACAGGTCAATATCCTTTGTGATCCTGGATGCAAATATCCTCAGCAAATTAGTAGCATGCTAAAACCAGCATATTTTTAAAAGTTTATACACTATGGCCAAGTGGAATTTATTGCAGGAATTCTAGAACAACTGTATCTCCACATGCACAAAAATAAATTTAAAACTCTCCTCATATTATATGCAAACATTAGCTCAAAACTGTATCATAGACCTAAATGTAAGACTTAACACTACAAAAATCTTACATCTTGGATTTGGTAATGGTTATAACATAAAAAGCACAAGCAACCAAAATAAAAATAGATAAATTCAACTTCAAAAAAATTAAAAACATCTGTGCTCCAAAGGACACTCTCAACAAAGTAAAAAGACATCCAACAGATACATAAATCTGTTAAGCGACTTGTAACTAGAATAAAGAACTCTTACAATTCAACAATTAGAAGACAAATTACTCAGTTTTAAATAGACATTTCTCCAAAGAAGATATACAAATGGCTAATAAACACATGAAAAAATGCTCAATATCCTTGGTCATTAGGAAAAATGAAAATTAAAACTATAGTGGGATACCACCTCACATCCACTATAATGGCCACAATAAAAAAGTCAGACCATGCAAGTGTTGACAAGGATGTAGAGAAACTAGAAACCTAGTTTCATTGCTGTTTGGATTGTAAAATGGTACAGTCAATTTGAGAAACAATTTTATAATTTTGTAGTTCCTCAAAATGTTACACACAGAGTTATAAACCTAGGTATATACCCAAGGGAAATGAAAACATATTTCCACACAAAAACTTGTACATGGGAGAGAGAAGATGGTGGCGGGATAGCCTGGTCTGTGAGACACTCCGCAGGGGAGAACACGGAGGGCCTCTGGCTGTCTCTCTGGGGGCTGCAGATCCCATTGTCGGCAGCCCACTGTTCACGCGGAACTCGGCCATCACGACCACTGAGACATCATGCCGGTCTGGACAGCCTGAAGCTGCGGACAGAGCAGCTATCTCCGCAGCCGCCGCTGCCTCAGTAGTGGCCATTGCAGTTCACCCCTCCTGTGCCTGAGGCGATCCACGACTTCAGACTCTGAAGCTTCTCCAGGTGGGATCTGCTGAGAGCACTGCTGATTCTACTGCCACCGTGACATCCAGCCAGGCTGTGGGCCTGAGGCAGGATCCTATCTCCAGTTTTTCTTTGGTTCTGCGGGATGACTCTCGCTGGGCTCGCCCCCCATCTGGGGCGGAGCAGCTGAGACAAAAGACCATAAAGGGCGACAATCCGGAGCAGTGAGATAGCACCACCTGCTGGCGACTCAAGGTAACAACACCGAATTGGGCAACAACAAAAAAAGACACAGGTCAGATTTGACTAGTGAACTCACTGCAGACCCGAACTGCCCTTCACGGCAAGCCAGGGGCAACTGGCTGTAACTGTAAACAAACTCACCAGCCTCAGAAGACAGCTAAAAATCAGAGCTGAAAGGACATTGGACTTAAAAGAAAAGTCTCAGAGTGTGCTTGAT